>JACEVL010001541.1:0-26223 GCA_020284085.1 Aporrectodea caliginosa
CGCTAAAGTTCCACGAACTGACAGCACAAGGTGACAAGGTAGTATCGCAATAATTATTATAATCAGCGTAATCATCAACTTTTTATTTAATATCATCGCCATAGAAAGTTTGTCATCTAGGGGTAGAGCAATTCAATGCACTGGCTTCCGTTTTAAAAATACATCCAGTTCTACTTCATCACTGTATTCGTCATTCTCCTCCTCACAAATATTCTATCGCTTTGACGGATCTTGGTACAGCATTGATCAAGCAGGCTTATTTACGGATAACACGTCTTGAATTCATAATATATTATGGGTTCGTGTATAATTATATGTAAGCCTACTCATTAATCCTAGTTGCCCATAGCGATGGCGAGATTTGATGTGTCACACACATCATAATATTCGTTTATAATTTTAAACATAAGATTAGTAACACATGATAAGAAGTTCAACAGTTAGACAGAACTTTGGTGGACCGCAACTGCAACTGTAATTAGGCCTACGTCAATTTATATAGCGGGCTCGAACAATGGTAAGTGAGCACTGAATTCTGGATAGAGGCAATTAATACAGAAAACCACAGGAAAATCGCTAACCCACAAAGGTCTTGCCACATAATATGACAAATGAAGAGACGTTGACTATATAAAAACCTGACCTTTGTCAGCTTCGTGATATTGGTTGCAATGTTTTGGTGAAAATTACTGAAAATAATAATAGGAAATGTGACTCTAAGTAAAAGGAGTACTTTTTGCCGAAAATGAGGTTGCAATAAGAGAGGTATGAATAAATAGGTGATATAACTTAGATTGAGCAGAATGAGCAGAGGCAGCAAATATTTAATGCCATTCGGTATACCAATACTTTTAGCATTTTGTTTCGAAAGCTGCTTTACATATTCTTTCCAAGCGAGATAGCTGTCGATAAAACACCAAGAAATCCGCAAGTAGCTACTTCTACAATTTGTTGACTGTCAATATAAATTTTGAATTGAAATTACATTTTGTGTGAACAGAATAATATAAACTTTGTCTGACATGTAGTTAGGTTATGGGACAACCTGTTAGCCCAAAACCACTCTTCAATTGATTCTAGGTCACTGCTAATAGCCTTGAATTAAACACTCAAAAATTTATTAGCAACAAGGGATTAGCATCATCAGCAATGAAATTAAGTGAAATAACAGCCCCAGTTTGATAAATTCGGCAGGTCATTTATTTATGATCCGTACAAGGATGAACCGAGAATTATAGACCTCTGAGTTACTACCCATATTTCATATCAGACAGTGTCTCTTGGTATGAAACAAGTTCGAACAAGTTATCAAGTAACCAGTTCATGTTAGGATTTATAATTTTGCCTGTACAAGCATAGTGCTGCCGCAGATGAAGGCAGGGCAACATTACAGTTTGATAGCTATGCAGGATCAATAGTTCTTCTGCATATAATAAATGTCTATGCTCTGCAACATTTCTAATTCGTTTATGTGTGTTTTTGCCCAATTTGTTCCCACTGTGTACCGCTAAACCCCCAAAATCACCATCTTCCTTTCTTTCTTCGCAAACTCTTATTGGCTGAGTATAGTCTATTGTTAGTTACTGGTGGCATTTTAAGATGTTGTTACTAGCAAATCCTGTATGCTTTTGTTTGGTCTGCAAACTTTGCAGGTTGTCAACGTAGCTTAAAATATAGATAAGTTACTATTGGAAGGATAAAATTATCATTATTTACCTATTACTTTAATTCGAGGAAAGAATGAAAACGTTGTTGAAATCCACATGTCATTCGAATTCAACGACCCCGTATTGAACTCATGTAAGGGGTCACCTGCGAAGCCATCGTGTTGGCCTGTACGTCAACGTCGAGCTTTTACTGTCTGCCTTTTCTATGATTTCAATTTCAGCGACTCAGTCCGCAGTTGTGCATACCACAAATATCATTGGACAGTGTATGAGATCAATTAGACCATGCTAATGACCTTCTAGTTCCTCGGTTTTGGACTGCCACAGCACAACATCGTGACTATGCCTCTGTTGGCCCTTTGTTGTGGAATGACCTTCCTGCTATAACTCGAGCTGTGATATTATCTGGGGCACTACTGTTTCTGCTCGTTCTCTTAAGACTTTTCTTTTTCGATGGGCCTTTCGCACTGGAAGCGCCTCTGCTTAGGTTGTACTGTGAGAGGCGCTTTATAATTCAGTAAATAGAATAGAATAGAATTATTGGTAGTAAATTTTGTGGCAACCGATTTAAAGCAAGTTGCTAAAATCGTGCATTATTAAAAATATTTAAAATCGTGCGTTATAATATTTTTAAACCATCTGAAACATTTTAAAATGTCAGTACCTGGAAAGCCTACTGTACAAGTAGATACGCAGTTACGAAAGTTAGCAGAATCGTCCGCTATGGCCATGATGAACCAAGCAATGACTCTGAGAAAAGTGAATAGCTTCGTGCATGCCCGTGGACCCTGTGTCATGCAAATCAAATCACGTAATTTTAATGACATCAGTAAATTACTGTCCGATGACTATAAATAACTCTTATCGAATACGTCAACTGATAACACGAGTTGAATTAGAGAGATTGTTGCTTCTCAAAAGCGGAACGCATCCAGGACGATAACAGTCATGCTTAGCTTACGCCGATCAGTGTTTGTCTAGTGAGCAATGCGTCATTCATTCATTCATTTTTTTCATTTCAGATACCTGGCACTGGATGGTACGCATAAAGATATAATATTAAGAGCAACGCGGACCAAGCAGTAGCTCTAAAAAGCGATTATATTCATACTATAAAGGTTAGAGTATTAGCTGGCAGTACAACGATGAGGCTGCTGTTCTTTACTCCAGTATGTAGCCTATTCTCAAACGTGTATTCATTCATTCATTCATTACTAGAATTTATATAGCGCCTCTTCAAGGGAACTACTCAGAGGCGCTCCCAACCCAAGCGCGGCCATGCTACATATATATGCGACTTGCTGGCGAAAAAGTAACAGTACCTGTTTCCTGTTTGACGGAGCTGAGAAAAGAAGTGATGAAAACTGGTTTAGTGGTACAGTCAGGGAAGTGAACTAATTATAAGTAATGAGGTTAGGTTATCGCTTCCTAGTTGAAGTTAGCGAGTCGACGAATGGAACTGACCTGTTTCTTTGGGATGATTGAAATCGAGGTCTACAGAGAAGTGCTTGTTTCTTCTGAATCAAAGACTCTTCCGTTGTTTACAACATCGGGTTCCCTTCTTGGTGTCGTATTCGAGTCTTCTACAATTCTAGATCGGCTTCTGTTCAATGGTGGTGACTCACGACGGCCTTCGACGGTTTCAAGTGCCACGCCAATTTTCGTGTCCGGTCTACCGCCTCGAGACGGTGTGTAGGTGACAATACCTTTTTTGATTATTTGGGCTATGTAATTTCTAATTAAATGAAATAGGGCCTACGGAAATTGAGTTCAGTGAAGATAAGAGTAAGAGTTTGAACTAGAGTAAAAGTCCTTGAGGCCAATTCTGGGTGCTCATCATTACTATTATAATCATTATTATCAATACTATTTGATAATATTTTACTACAACTGTTGCGGTTAGTAAGTAAGAACAATAACTTTATTGTATCATTGAATCTGTTTACATTGGATGCTTTGCATTGCATGCTTTGCATTGCATGCTTTGCGAATTCTGTTCATTGAATATTATTACTTTTATACCATTGACTGAGATCTCTTCATTGTCCAGTAAGGACGCAAGGTATTGGGAATTGTATTTGGGAGCAAACGGATGATTTTTCTTCTGCGCTACAAGTTCAATGCCTTCACGGAGAAGTAGGTCGTCATCACGATCTTCCATTCCTAACTCTGATGTCCAGTTGCTATGGAATACTTTAAAGTAAAGTTAGGCTGCGACTCAGGTCCAATTGAGCGCTACTCAAAGCCAAATGAGCGCTATGCAGAGCGCAACCCAAGACCAATTAAGTGCTGCTCAAAACCAACTCGATGATACTCAGGAGGATATAAGCGCAATTCAATTCGAGAATAGGGAAACAATGGATGAGGTCAAGTCAAGGTTAGAATGCCTTGAAGCCTTCGCCAGTATTTACAAGTTGTTGCAGAGCCGGATTCGAATCCTCACTCAAATACAATTGGAGTGGTTGCTAGTCCAGCGAACATGTCTGTGCCCAATGTCCAATATGAACGTGACACCCTGCGACGTAACGTTCGCTTGGTAGTTAAACATGGGTCTTGTTATAAAGGATCAGGCTCTAGGGTAGGCCTACGTTGGCAAGAATCTCTATCTACGGGTTTGAACCCCTGATGCTTTGATTGGCGTGGTGTTTCTTCTTCACCTCTGGCTTTGCAGCAACGCGTGGTTCCCTCTGTCGATGAGACGATGCTGGCGACATCTATCGAGGCTGAGGGACTAACGCTACAGGACTTTCACTTGTTTAGACTGAATGAGATCATCGCAAAGTTGCTCTATATTTCCCTTTATTTTGTTATTGTTTAACTAAGTCTAAAACTCACATGCAGAGCTGCATAATGTTTTTATGCTATGTTTTCACCATGTAAGGTAAACTGCTGAATGGCGGATAAAACGCAATTTTTACGATGGTAGAACGAGGTCGCTTATAATAGATACAGATAACGATTACTCACAGCCAGAATGACTCATTTCTGTCATCCAGGTCTCTGTTTTTCTTCACTGGACTGTTAATTAGGTGA
Source organism: Aporrectodea caliginosa (assembly GCA_020284085.1). Taxonomy (NCBI): domain Eukaryota; kingdom Metazoa; phylum Annelida; class Clitellata; order Crassiclitellata; family Lumbricidae; genus Aporrectodea; species Aporrectodea caliginosa. The sequence continues at coordinate 4,701 of JACEVL010001541.1, forward strand.
AATTTACTAGACAAAAATGCGCCAATACTGATAACAGAAAAGGCGGAGACAGCCTTCAGTATGGAAAGCCGTTGCACAACTTATTCTACATTACGTTGATTTATTATGCCCCTGTTTGGGAAACAACGACTGCGTGAAACTTCTATTTATACAAATTCAGTGTGTCATTTTTTCAAACCATTTAACCGATTTACGTGATATGAAATCATAATGGTTGGAGCGTTTCAGATAAATTCCAAGGATAAAGGCGCTAAATGAAATCGCGATTGCAATTACAAATGCAGCTAAATGTTAAATATACTATTCAATATTATGCGGAACCCAGCTGATAGATCTTCATGAAAGGCCTGCATATGATATCCACATTCAGATTTAGTTAAGTTCACGTTCGACGCCATCGGTTGTTTTCTACCACCTTGGTTAAATAAATACAACCATTCAAACCCACGAAACGGGGACTTTTTAGTTCAGCAATCATCATGGCTCATCAGAAACGACCCCAACAGATACTTCGTGTGGGGGAAAAATAAAGGGTGGTGCTCTCACTCTAAGTCCGCTGTCTATCACGCCTCCCTCCCTTGCGGCGCACTGCAAGAATACGGGAACGGCCTAGAATTCACCATGATGGCTTACGACTAAAACTTGAAGATTCTGCCAGCTGAGCTACGTAAGATAATAATAGTATTGATAATAATGATTATAATAGTAATGATGATGATGATGATAATGATGATAATGATGATAACAATAATAATAATAATAATAATAATAATAATAATAATAATAATAATAATAATAATAATAATAATAATAATAATAATAATAATAACGCCTATCAGTGGCCCTACAAATTGGAAACTCTCTATCTGTTTTAGGCACCACAGATTGCAACAACACTGTAGCCAAGGAGAATGACAGCTTATAACAATATTGAAAATAGTTACTTTTAATCAGTCTGTACATAAGTTTGTGTTGGCTTTATGAAGAAATAAATTTGGCATAATAATAATAATAATAATAATAATAATAATAAGAAGAAGAAGAAGAAGAAGAGGAAGAAGAAGAAGAAGAAGAAGAACAATGATAATAATAATATGAATAATAATAATAATATGAATAATAATAATAATAATAATAATAATAATAATAATAATAAGAACAATAACAATAAAAATAATAATAATAATAATTAATAATAATTATAATAATAATTATTATTATTATTATTATTAATAATAATAATAAGAACAATGATAATAATAATTATAATAATAATAATAATAATAATAATAACAATAATAATAATAAGAACAATGATAATAATAATAATAATAGAGCGCTGCTGATTTATGAGTGGCGCTATATAAATGTTCGATTACAATTACAATTACAATTACAATAATAATAATAATAATAATAATAATAGTATTAGTAGTAGTAGTAGTAGTAGTAGTAGTAGTAGTAGTAGTAGTAGTAGTAGTAGTAGTAGTAGTAGTAGTAGTAGTAGTAGTAGTAGTAGTAGTAGTAGTAGTAGTAGTAGTAGTAGTAGTAGTAGTAGTAGTAGTAGTAGTAGTAGTAGTAGTAGTAGTAGTAGTAGTAGTAGTAGTAGTAGTAGTAGTAGTAGTAGTAGTAGTAGTAGTAATAATAATAATAATTATTATTATTATTATTATTATTATTATTATTATTACTACTACTGCAATTACAAATGCAGCTAAATGTTAAATATACTATTCAATATTACTACTTGGGTGACGTAATACAAGTCAGTTTGATGGATTTATCTCTCCTATAGGTTTACAAATTTCTAAATTTAACGCGATCTCGTCAGCACACAAATTTTATGTCATTGTTTCCAGAGATGCCTGAATCAGTAACGTCAGACATCCTTCTACGGTTAAAATTAGGTTTCTGCTGGATTTTGAGTTATAATGTTTGAATCGTACAACTGGAAACAAGATAAAATCAGGCTCCAATCCATCATAAGTAGAATGATCCGGCGGGGGTACCTCCCCATTGACGACCCAACCTTTGACCAGCTCTGTCACAAGGCTGATACTGGTCTCTTCACAGCTGTTCTTAACAATCCCGGACATGTTTTACATAAGTTGCTCCCACCAAGGAAATCAACTACCTATGCCCTTCGCCCACGGTCTCATGACAGGGTCTTGAGTCTTTTCCACAATAATTTATGAGGAAAACATTTGTAGGACGAATGTTGTACTCCTATTGATGTTGTGTTTTGTCCTATGATGTTTGTACAGCGGAGGGCGGTTCTTCTGCAACCGGTTTAATAAAGAAAATACTTACTTACTTACTTACTTAGACCAGAATGTAACTTAATTATTTGCACCGATAAACAGTTTGGCTATATTCTTCTTCTCGTTCAATTGTTTATTACCGACGTCTTTTGACTATCGTACTAGAGCAGTTGACGTCTTTGTGTTCTTGGTATTTCCTTTGTAAGTTTTGCCATTGGTTCTTTTTCTTGTATCTTTTTGATCCATTAATTGTTTGTATTTGTATCTTAGGCTTAACCAAATCAAGTTTTCTTTCACCTTTTTATATGTTTTTCCAAAGTTACGCTAAACTTCAGGTTCCTTTGGTGTTCTTGTTCGGCTCTTTTTCCAGTTTTTCCCTCAAATTTATTCACAGTTATTGACACTAAGATTTGCAGCAATCCTATGTTGTCTATAAAACATGATAACATATTTACTTACACGTTATAGTGGTCTACATATTTATCAACGGCTGGTTATGTTTACATCATTTTGTTTATATCATAGTAATAACATCCGTTCTTGTTTGCATTCAGATTATAATAAACAGAATAATGGTTACAGGTTCTCATAGTTGGTTAAGTTAATAATCATCAATTTATATCAACTTATGTATATCATTAGTAGACTACCTATTCTTGTTTACATGCAGTTTACAGTATACCGATTTATGTATTATACAGGTTCCATAGCTGGTTATATTTACACCATTTTTTATATTATGCCAAAAATATTCATTCTTGTTTACATTCAGATTACAGTATACAGATTTATTGTTACAGGCTTTTATAATTGGTTAATTTAACATAATCAATCTAAATCAATTTATATGTTTATCATATTACTGTAATAACAATTAATTCCTATTTACATGCAGATTTCAGTATACAGATTTATGTTCACATCATTTTATTTACAACATAGTTTACATATGTATTAGGAAGACATTACTTAACTATTTATTAATTGGACACTAATAATCTATCAACAAGAACATATAACGTGATAATGATATTGGATTAAACACTTCTGTCAACATACGCTTATATTACAATTTAATACCAAGAAGATAATATAAATTACCAACAAGTAACTCAATTAAGTACATTAAACATAAGCAATATTGTTATTTACAACAGTTATTGCAGCACTTTTTCTTTATTAATAAGGTGTACCAAACAGTTATCATCCTGCGACGCCGTAACGCGTGCTGCCTAACAACGCAGTAAAGACATTTTATTGACATTTTAAACACAATTTGTAAACATCCAATTTCTTTCCTCCCACTCCAGATATCTTTATTTCTCTTCCTCTTCAGATATCCACACATAACATTAATACAATCCGACAAAACTGAAGGCCGAGGGTATCTTCGGCCATCTCCACCTCAAGTAAATGAGCCAAAGGTCACCAAAAGACGTAGGCGTTTGCCCAGTTTATTTAAACGAGTTCAAACGACAACGTTCTAAAGGCATACTACATTCACACACTTCCCGTCGGATCCCATGCCCCAGATCAGACCAGGCTTCTATAATTAGTGTTGTTCAAACAGAGTCGCTCTTCACACCCAGCGCATTCTGACGATAAGCGGTACAGTGATGATGGCGATGAAAATCTAATCAGCAGTGAGCTGTTACTATACAGTACAGTTTAGCCCTTCCGAAAGATATTCCAATAGCAGCAAGAACAGAGTTTAGGAACGTACTTACCGAGATCCTGAGGGCCGTAATTAAAGAACCATTATAGACCCTTCAAAATGACATGATCTGCTCCAATTTTCATCAAATATTCTTTGTAAGCCCAAGAGAGGAGGTCGGAACCAGAACTTTGGCAAGCTCGTTGTACAGTGCATCGAAGACTGGAATAGTGGGGGTAATGGAATGGTCTTCTGTAATGAAGCTAAAGAAATCACGCCATCAGACCCACGAACTAGGAGGAATGACAAGATCTACTATTAGAGAATATATTATTTTGCCCAGGCTTTAAAGGGTCCTTCGTTTGCTATGCTTTGGTGATGTTCCTGTAGAAGATTCATCTGCTGTGGAGTGATGGAAGAACTGCAGAAGAAGCACCCAAAGGATTACGATGACAAGAGAACAAACCCATACCACAGGAAGACAGTGCTGACGCCATACTGGTTTATGGAAAGATGGTCGGTAATTTTACAGCTTCCTTTCACAAGCAGCACAAGATTCTAAAAGACCTTCTGCCAATACAACAGACACGGATTTCGTGAAGACTGCTACTTTTAATCTACAATTAAGAGGCGGCTACCGAAATACATTGCAGAGATTTTATACGGCGGTAGACTAATAACGCTTGAGGGAAAATGGCCAAATTAAACCAATCACAATAGGATACTCGTGGCGACGCCTGGCTGCCAAGTGTGTCTGCCATGTTGTTAGTCCATACTTGGTCTTGTCTCAAAATCTGTCACCGCTCCAAAAGGCTTTGGTGTATCAGAAGGGGCCGAGGCAGTACTGTTGTACACGACACCAGACGAAACTTATATCATAATGAAACTGGACTTCTCGAATGCCTTCAATGCTCTGAGAAGAGACTCAATGTTAGAGGCGCTCCTTCTGATGACAGCCATTGAGCGCGTTATAGCTGACTGGATCTGTAGGTTCTTCTCCGTAGATCAGTTGTCAATGTGTTGGAGATCATCCGTCGCAATTCATTGCATCTGATGAAGAGGTAGGAATCGTCGGCATATTTAGGAAGTCTGTTCTGGGGATGAACGGAGCGGAAGTCGGATGTTTCCACTATGAACCCCGCTGGGACCCTGACCTACCCCTGATGGCGATGGCAGCTGATTTTACTTTTTGTAACGAATGCAGTGTTTCTTCCTGTGTAGATAGTTGTTCAGCCTGTTGTGGATGCCGTCCTGTATATTCAAAGTCGATAGTAAGTTGTTTATCGCTGAATGTCTGACTGAATCAAAGACCTTTGAATAGTCCATCTATATAATTACAAAAAGTACTCGTCACTTTTGAATAGATCTGATGCATGCTGTAGGATAGATCAGCAGCAGTCGAACCGGTTGGCCGGAAGGCCAACTAGTCATGGAGGGACAATCGATGGATGGGGCACGTTTACAAAGCTTGGGTAAAGGTAGGCGTCCACTGATACACGCTGCACTAGCCGAGGAGCACATGCAGTAGGCCTACGGAGAGTTGGCGGACAGGGTTATGGTGGGTCCCAGACGTGACAAGTATAATGAGTTTTTCCAACCTGAAGTCACCACAATACGACGGTGATATCTGAAGCCTGATCACGTGACAACACCGTAGAAGTAAGTGTAAGTATTCAGTATCACATATAAAAAATGCACATTTTACACGAAAACAGAATTTAGTCATAGATACGATTTAACTCTTCAATTTTTTTAACTTCTTCTTCTGGTTTTTGCATCGAAGAAATCTTCGAATGATGAGTTCAAACGGAAGATTAGTTTTCTGAGCTGCAAATTCAGTCAGTGCTTCTGTATACGGAAGACTGCAGTCGATAAAACATCTGACCTTCAAATACCTTGCAAGAAAATGTCTTCCAAGAAAGTAGTGACATTTAATAGAGTAATGGAGTTTGAGAAATGCTGAGAGTCGATACCTATAATAGGACACATTGTTGGCAAACCAGTGTTCAAACGTCGCATCGAAAGGTAGGCCTACCAGATATTTTCGCAGATCGCCATTACGAGGTGATAAATAATAAAACAGTGTGTGAAATCCAAGCAACGACTGTACGTCTGTATCGAAAAACGAGTCAAGCGGTGGCAACAGTAAAACATTCGCAAATGCAAACTCCTTCAAATCGTTCATCAGGTCAGGCTTACAAAGAATTCGTTCGCACAAGTGCAAAACTCTTTCGTATTGGTGACATTTGTAATGGTATAAAGCACGATAGCAGTCAGCTGTGTTGCATTGGATACCAACGTCTTTGCGAATCACATTGTAGAATGATACCATATTTTCTAAGGCATATTCCATTAGAGCATCAATTATTGCTTCCTTAACTATCGAAGGATTCACAGCTGTAGCCTGGGTTTCTGTCAAAGAATCTGTTCTGCGATAAACGATCTGTCTGTCACCATTGGATTGAGTATCTGACATACTGGGAGCAATAAATTTCTGCTTTATTAAAGCCTTCACATTTTTGTCCATAGGAAAAGATGAATCAGGCAAATCGCGATAAAAATCTAAATGTTTGGATATTCTATCGGCAGATAATACCATTAAATAATGAGCAAACACCTCTGGTGAAAGACGCAGATCCAGATAAAGTCGCCTGCCAATGTAATGCAGATTATTGGTAATCTTTTTGTGAAGCACACACAATCCAACGATTCTTGCGATATCGTCAATAAACAACAAACAACCTGCATTCAGAGTTTCCATATCCATTTTACAAGTGCGATCGCTGAGAACTTCCAAGCAGAAGCGTATTGCTGATTGGTATTCTGATGTGGCAAAATGGAGAGCGGCCAGATAGGCCAAAGCTGCAGAAGCAATGCCGCTGGATATAGAATCGTCGCATTCTAAAGCTCTTCTAAGAAACTCTTTTGACATAAGAGACAGTAGTTGAAATTCTGAACGACTGTTTGATCCAGTTAAATTTTGCACGAGATCTTCAGCACGCAGGAATTGAAATCGACTGCTATGTTCGGTGTACGTTTTCGGAAAGTTATGAAACTGAGACCTTATAATTCTAGGTTGCATCGATACTGCGTTAACCAATTCAACAAAGAGACTGCTGTCCCACAAAATCTCTCTGTAAGATAAACTATATGCAGCATGCAAAATGAACAGAAGAAAGTCATAGTATTTGAAATACAGGCTCTTCTCTGTTGTTGGAAGATGTGTCGTTGTACTTTGCATTTTCGAAGAAAAAACTGTTGTAGATTGTCCTAATTTTAATTGCGCGCGTAATCCTGAATTTAACCTGTATTTAATTGCACATGACTCTCGTTGTATCGCACAGAAAACACCAAATCCAAAGACTTTGACCCAGTTGCTTTCCAATATTCAAGGAGAGGCAGCATATAATCCATGAAATCGTTCTTTGAATTAATATATTTTAATGTTTTACGAAAGATTGGCTGTATATAATTTTCAACGAACCAGTGAGAAAGAATGCAAGAATTTCTAAATTCATTTAGTCGTCTTTCGGTCTGATCTAGCACTGTGAATCTCGAGGGCTGATGAAATAAGTTTGCTTCAGGAATGAAATAGTTTGGGCAGTGTGTCTTCTTTAGCCATTCTGAAAGCTTTCGTAGCAACTCACAGCAGATCGTAATAACAGAAGAAGAATTCCACCATTCCGGCGGCATCTCTTCACAAGTCCATAACATCAGCGTCTTTAAATGATACGGACAGAGAACTTCATCCTCCTTTGGACAATCCTTTTGTATTAATTCTCTCTTTGCGAAGAATCTCAGTAAATGATAGACAATCTGTTGAGCTTGAGTCCAACTCTGAAGTAAAATTACTTCTGCGACTGAAAATGACAATCTCCACTGTAGTCTATCTTCTCTGCAAGAACGATGCTGAACGTATACAACATGACAACCACTTTGTACAACTTCAGAGATTGCATCAATGGTCGGCCATTCGTATTCTCTTGGTCGAATACGCCAATTGTTTGCTTCAGAAGGCCACTGTGGGTAAAATAGGCTATTGACGAAATCAATTTCAATTACAGTAGGTGCATCTGTAATTGGAGATTTACTTGCTGGACCAGAAACAAGTCTTGGCAACTTGCGATTACTCATTGGAAGATAATAATCGGGATCAGTTGTGGTTAAAGTCGCGTAGTTATAAATGCATTGGATATATCTGTATTCTTTGTGTTTAAAATTATACTTCATTTCGCCTAATTTTCGTAGTCGAACAAAACCTGGAAACCTATGATAATATGATTCAATCTGGTAGCATTCGATCGTATCGGCTAGACCACTTTTATCAGTTGGCAACACTGGAAAGTCACCACTGAAGGCCAGCCTATCAGCATCGCATAGCAACACATCAATGTCTGCAACGCATGTATTCAGCGGACGTATATAAAACTCTGCTTGGCTGCCGCACAAAATAGCATACTGCTTTGGTTGAGGATCCAATGACAAGACTAAGTCATGCATGTGATCAACAGCAAGAGAACACGACTTTGGAGTCAATTGGCATGTTCCAGTGATGAAATCAGATGCCATTTCTTCGTTCGATTTATCCACAGACTTCGTCGTCCTAAATTAAAATCATATATTTTCCTCCTGAGCATTGTCAACATCATCATAATTATCATCATCTTTATCATCACCACTATCGTTATACTCGCCTTCAGAATCGTCATCGTTATCATCATCAAAATTCTCATCAAAATCATAATCGTCGGAATCATTATCATCATTATTGTTGTTATTATTTTGGAATAAAGCTCACTGTTGTAACATTGCAACATGAAATCGGGAGACAGATAGATATATTCGTTTCATTTTTTGACTGGTTGACAGACGACAACCAGTTACGATAGAAAGGAGTATTAAATAATTAAATCATTAGAGGACAAAACAGTCAGGTATACAGTCTGGTGAGATCTAGAGCAACCGTTTGTAAAGTACACGTGGGATAAAGTTCTTGACGTCCTTATCAGGCAGTTCAAAGTCATGACGTCTTGGGCGGAGGTTATACCATCGGTGCACAACTGGCGGAAATAACCCTTGTAAGACATGGCATTCATTCCTTATTACTGCATGGAGCAGTCGCTCCTCAGCTGCACCCGCCATCTCCTCTACTCCCGGCGATTGCGGTGGGAGGAAACTCATCATCTGCATCGGAGGGAGGCTTGAGAAGATCTACAATGAGTTCATGGCATCCAGACCCTCTCCTAGTCTTTTTCTGTACTGGGGCGATTTCTGTGGGCTCCCAAGAACGATTTAGTAATTATATCAAACGCAGTATAAATTTAAACAATTGCATACCAAGATTTTTGCAAATAAAAGCCAACTGCAAAAGTAAATGTAATACGGTACCTGTCAATAAGGATTATGGCTCTTATTAAGGATCTTTACGACAATTGTTGGAAGAGTTAATAGTTCATTTTTTATTAACCTTTTAATCTAAAATTGTTTCCAAGTTCAAAGGAATTATAATTAAAATGACTTATCAAATTAATAATTTCTGAACTTTGTAGCATGTTACAGCACAAATTCCAATCTTCGCAAAGTCATCAACTTGTCTGCTAAGGGCTCTCGACCCCTCCGTTCATCTGAACAGGGTCTCCTTATTCCTCTTGCCAGTTTCTGCCGCCTTCGACACAATAGACCATTCTATCCTCATCAAACGCCTTTCCTCTGTATTTGGAATCTCTGGCACTGCCCTATTGTGGATAAAATGATATCTTTCATCACGCTCTTTCACTGTCAATGCCGCTGGTCACTCATCAAATCCGCACACCCTCACCTGCGGTGTTCCTCAAGGTTCTGTTCTCGGTCCTCTGCTGTTCATTCTTTACACCTTCCCACTCAGCAAACTCATTTCCTCATCCTCTACTGATCATCACCTCTATGCCGACGACACACAACTCTTCATTTCTTTCTCCCCTCACTCCCTTTCAGACGCATTAAATCATCTACGCCCATCTTGCGCCCAATACTTGATTACAAGACTGCATGCACAATAGCCACCTCAATTGTTCATTCCAAACTCGACTACTGTAATTCCATCTTTTACAACATCGACTCTTCTCAAATCAAACACCTGCAAACAGTCCAGAACGCTCTCGCCCGCGCAGTCACCAAAACTCCCAAACACAACCACATAACCCCTGTTCTGAAATCACTTCATTGGCTTAAAGTCCCTTAGCGCATCCATTACAAAATAGTATCTCTTACCTACAACGCCCTCCAAACGTCTAAACCCTCTTACATTCGCCAGCTATTCACCATCCAACCGCCCGGGTCTACTCGCTCATCATCATAATTTTCTCTATCCCGGCCTCCAGTCTCATCCGCTCTGAAATTCTGCAACCGCTCCTTAGTCTATGCTGCACCAGCTCTTTGGAACGGACTCCCAAAAGACCTCCGCCAGTTTGCTCATCCTCTTATCTCGCCTCTTAACTCAACTTCTCCTCCGCTTGCACTCTCCTCTTCTACTTTCCACTCACGACTGAAAACCGAACTCTTCAAGATATCCTATCCTGATTCCACTCCTTCGCCACCACACGACCACCATCATCACCGATAGCCACCGTAGCACCTCGCTGTCTCCTCGGCTTGACCTCCCGGATTTTGACCTGGCACCGAAAAGAACAGAGGAATTTTGGCTATTGCGGACTTGATTTGATATAGCGCCGGTGTATAAGCTGGTCCCTCTGACGTGGATTTTGTGGGCGCTGAGAAATTTTCGAAGATTTACATTACATTTTGCCAGTTCTCCACTAGGCGGAACCGCGCTTTTCGCCTCTTTCCTATTGAACCTTCTCTCCTAGCATGTTCTTTTCTCACCTTAAATATGACTGTTCTTTTTGACTTTTTGCTGAAGTTTAGAGCGCCTTTGAGTAGTTTCCTTGAAGGAACGCTATTTCAAATGTTCGATATGAATGAATGAATGAATTTTATTCTTGTTCTTTTCAGTAAGGAGTAATATAGTATTTATTTGTATGTATAGTCAACTCCATTTTAGCGTATCTTAACCTTCGGAGGCCGAAGCTACGTTTCTAGGCACGGAGGCCGAAGTGGGTAGTTTTCTACCCCAAAGAAATATGTAATATCTCAGCTCACAGGTAAGCTACAATGACAAATGAGGTGTCGATTCTAATATTTCCAAGGTCAAGGAATCGAACTATCGCATTGGGAATAGTGTGGGAAAAGCACTTTCCAAGAAGGCGGCCAATATGGTCGTCGAAACACAAAAATGTGTATATCTAAGCTCATACATAAGCTACAATGACAAATAGTGTCCATTGTAATACTTTCAAGGTCATGGAATCGAACTATCGCAATGGCAATAGTGTGGAAAAAGTACTATCCAAGATGGCGGCCAATATGGCCTCCAAAACACAGAAATGTGTATATCTAAGCTCACAGATAAGCTACAATGACAAATAAAGTGTCCATTGTAATACTTCCAAGGTCAAAGAATCGAACTATCGCACTGGCAATAGTGTGGGAATAGTACTATTAAAGATGGCGGCCAATATGGCCGCTTAAAAACAAAAATATCTGAGCTCATAGATAAGATACAATGACAAATGAAGCGTCAAATTTAATATTTTCAAAGTCAAGGAATCGAACTATCGCAGTGGTAATAGCGTGGGAATATTGCTTTCAAAATGGCGGCCAATATGGCCACCAAAACACACAAAAATGGCTATATCTGATCCCATAGGTTAAGGTTGACGGCCATATTGGCCGCCATCTTGAAAAAGTAACATTTCCACACTATTGTCACTGCGATCGTTCGATTCCTTGACCCTCGGTATATTACATTCGACACTTTATCTGTTATTTTAGCAAAAAAAAGCATAGATATACACATTTTATGTTTCGGCGGCCATATTGGCCGCCATCTTCGATACTACTATTCCCGCACTATTGCCAATGCGATAGTTCGATTTCTTGACCTTGGAACTATTACAATGGACACTTCATTTGTCATTGTAGCTTATCTATGAGCTTAGATATACACATTTTGAGTTTCGACGGCCATATTGGCCGCCATCTTGGATAGTACTATTCCACACTATTGCCAATGCGATAGTTCGATTTCTTGACCTTGGAACTATTACAATGGACACTTCATTTGTCATTGTAGCTTATCTATGAGCTTAGATATACACATTTTGAGTTTCGACGGCCATATTGGCCGCCATCTTGGATATTACTATTTCCACACTATTGCCAATGCGATAGTTCGATTTCTTGACCTTGAAACTATTACAATGGACACTTCATTAGGCATTGTAGCTTATCTATGAGCTTAGATATACACATTTTGAGTTTCGACGGCCATATTGGCCGCCATCTTGGATAGTACTATTCCCACACTATTGCCAATACGATAGTTCGATTCCTTGACCTTTAATCTGTTACAATGGACACTTCATTTGTCATTATAGCTTATCTATCATCTTAGATACATACATTTTGAGTAATATCTTCTATAAATACATCTCATTATGAACGAAAAGTAGTAACGTCGAGGCCGAAGTGGGGTTGATTTCTACCCCACGACACTTTGGACTGAAATAACTTTCTCAGACAACAACACATGATGATGGTTTTGGTGTGAGAATATGTCGGGGGTCTTAACTTGTAAACATGTGGAACGTCAAGTTACGACTACCCACAGTTACTCCGCAATCAACATCCAAACACCGCTGGGCTAGAAATCTACCCCACTTCGGCCTCCGAAGGTTAATTATTTCAGTGATTTTTAACTTAATGATTAGTGTCATCAATCCAACTTCTGCTTACGCAAAGAATAATTCTCATCAATTCAACTTCTATTTGCCCAAAGAATTATTTTTAATTAATCCAACTTCTATTTAGGCCTACGCAAAGAACATATTTGTAATAAATCTTACTTCTATTTAGGCAAAGAATTATTTTCACCAATCCAAATTCCTACTATTCATTAGGTTTTACATCGTTTGAATAAAGTACGCTTCATGGTAGTTGTTTACCGATATGTCGTTCCAACTTGGTCTTATTTGAAGGGATGAAGCACCTTCCGTAACCAGATCCTACACCCGACTGGACTGACAAATTGATTGATAATGCAGTGGCGTGAATTTCAAATAGACCATTTACATACCATTTAACTCCGGCTTACTTTAATGGTTGTTAATATCAGTTTTGCTTAGCAGAGTTAAGTAGGCCTACGCCTTGTACTGCGTGGAACCAGATAATGCTATGCCTTACAATGCAGTGCTCAATTCAGTTAGGCCAAAGAAACGAGATTCCATTCCTTACAATAGAAATGATATATGACAATTCTCTCATACGAAGTTCAGGAGAAATCAGTGAGACCCGAGCAACAGGAAACATTAAAAGCCACAACCCGATTGGAAGAAGTCAGTTGGAGCCATGCAACGCTTCCAGCCTTTTGTGGAGGTTATGACGACGAGACTGATGATGACATAGTCAATTAATTGCATATTTAGACATGCATGAGTTGTAGAAATCGGGTTTCTGGAGGAATCATTTCACAGAAACTCTTTTGGTTCGTCTTCTGTCCGACTTCTATGGCGCCATGGACCGTGGTCAGATTACACTCTTAGCTCTATTTGACGTTAGTGCAGCTTTTGATTCAGTTGATCATTCTATCTTGCTCCAACGTCTCTCTATCTCCTTTGGGTTGGCAGGCGCTCCCTTAGAATGGCTTCGCTCCTTTCTGTCTGAGCACACTAACTGTGTGGTTGTGGGGCTTCTAGGTCCCGTTGGGTCCCGTTGGGTCCCAGCCACTTTTGGTGTACCACAGGGCTCAGTGTTGGGCCCTTTACAGTACATTCTCTACACAGCTGGTATTAGTTCCTTGCTATCTACTTGTGGCCTCCTGCTCTATGTTGATGTGCAGGCATAATTATGTTCACTGCCACGCTGCTGATGCAATTTCTTCTGTATCGTTAATGTCTCATGCCATTGATGCTCTATCATCATGGATGGCCTACTTCTGAACCCCTCTAAAATCCAATTCATCTGGCTTGGTACCCGTCGACAATTGGCATTCATTGACCTGCACCTACTAGCGGAGACTTTTCCTCATATCTCTTTCTCTCTCACAGTTCGAGACCTCGGAGTCACTTTGGATCAAGAGCTCAATTTCTCACAGCATATTAATTCGATCACTCGTAGTTGCTACTACCAGCTTCGTCAACTCCGACTTGTCTCACGATCCCTCTCTCATAATGCCACTGTGACTCTTGTGCATGCCTTTGTCACTAGTAGACTTGATCAATGCAGTTGTAGGTCTACCATTGGGGCTGATTGGGCGCCTTGATCGAGTTCTGCGTTCAGCTGCTCGCCTCATTGCCCACCTTCCTAAATATGCTTCTGTCTTTGCTTATATGCGTGATGTTCTTCACTGGCTCCCTGTTTCTCAGCGCATCTCCTATCGAGTTGCTGCACTTGTATGGAGGCGCCTTCTTGGCTGTGCTCCAGCCTACTTTTCTGATCTTAGTCGACCTATCTCTGACCTCGCAGCTCGTAGATCTCTGCGTTCTTCAGAAAGGGGGAGCTTTTGGTCCCGCGAGCTCACACTTCTATTAGACAGCGTCGAGCATTTTCGATAGTGGGTACCTCCATCTGGAAATGGCCTCCAACTAGACTTGCGATAGATGCATCGGCTAGATTCGCCTGCCTTTTATAAATATCTCAAATCACACTTTTAGAGCCGTGGCTCGGCTGGGAGCGCCTCTGAGTAGGTCTCTCGAAGAGGCGCTATGTAAATTCTCGGAATGAATGAATGAATGAATAGTAGATGTTGTTTTTGAAGTAGCTGTTGATGGCGGCGTACCCATCTATGAGTCAGACCACTAGGAGAATCTTGTCTCCCAACAGGGGATGACTCGATAAGCTGATTCAGCTTCTTCTCCTCGTATTTCGCTTGTTGTATCTGTTTCAGGTTAATACTAGAAGCTTAAAAGTACATTACAAGTTTGTTTCAAGGACATATTTTTCTGTGTTTCTCTATACAATTGATTTTTGTTATTGTACTTCTTACGAAATTAAACATATCCAATAGAAACAACTCGAAAAGACATCGATTTCTAGTCTGCTGGTACATACCACTCACTCGACTTTTCATCCGACTTTTTCTGCAGAAGACCTTCTACGGATGCTGACGCAGAAGATCGACAATCTTTGTGCATCAACTGCTGATGCGCCTCCTCCAGACCTCCATAGTATTCTTGCACGGAGCTTTCCAATGTTGATGGTTTCCGCCCGATCCTCGAGACTGAAAGTTGTCGAGTGATTAAGTCGTCTAATCATATGTAACTCCGTTTCCTGTGTATCTATTTAATAGGTCCATTACTGAGGCCACCTCTTGGCTTCGAAAAAAGTGTTCCCCACTTAAAAATTCTAACCTGGATCGAAATACATGTACTTGTCAGAATTACCGGCCTATTTCACATCTTTTTTTCTTTTAAAAACCCTTGAGGGACTTGTCTCTCTTCCGTTCCTTCCCTACCTGGAGCAAACTGGTCTTCTGCCTCAGGTGCAATCTGGCTTCAAGAGGCCACCATTCCACTGAAAGTGCTCTGTTATCTGTCTTGTCTGATGGCCATTGACCAAGGTCATCTCTCACTTATGGCCCTTTTTGAAGTCTCCTCAGCCTTTGACATAGTCGACCAGGAGATCCTGCTCCATCGTTTGCAGCTCTCCTGTGGCATATCCGATATCCCTCTTCTTTGGTTTAAATCGTACCTCTCAGACCGCTATCACATGGTTGTCCTTGTTGTCCTTGACAACTCTAGATCCCAGTGGGTCATGGTTAGGAGTTGCGAACCACAGGGATCAGTGATCGGACCTATTCTTTATATCCTCTACACTGCTGACATCCCCTATTATTTGCCAAACACGCTGGGATGGTAAAATGAGCAGTAGGACGTGATGGGCGCCTTTCATGGCTGCAAGCAGTTAAATTCGACTCCCGTAATAACTTGTGATCATCCGTTTATACTATGAATTGTAATCATACTTCGGTGTGTTAGTTTGAAATAATAAACTAAGATTATCATTATTACTACTTGCCTAACCCTAAGTTATTTGGAAGTAAGTGATACCTTATTCTGGCTGTGACAGTAGGGTAAAGTTACCAGTCCAGAACCATTCGTATCCCCAACCTATTAGGCCTACATACGCAGAGCTTACATAATTTATGAGCACCTTTCGTTTTCTGCCTGTAATGGTACTAGTACTGTTGACGGCATCAACACAATCTTAAAAGACGTCTAAATGTTTTATGACTATGATTTATTCTTACTTCTGAGTGTTTCTTTCTGTCGGTCTCCTGTTTCCTTTTTGTTTCGTCTGTATTTGAAATCTGAGTTAAACAGAAATCTCCTCTTTAAATAGCTCGGTAACAAAGACCAATAATCACACGACTGATAAGTCCTTAGCAAACATCACGTGAAGAGTTTGAACTAGCGTCACTGGCGTCTGGATAGCATCACATCTAGCGTTTGCATGCAAAAAGCATAGCAGTTATTTACTGTAATTAATCAAATCAACAATTAAAAATAGTTACTGTAGAGTAGAGAAATTTCTGTGACGATTAAAACATCATATTTAATACTCGGTGTGAAAATTTAAGTGTGGCGTCATCTGTTGGTGTGCTCCGAATATACGATTATTTCGCTTAAGTGTCCATTCCTCTACGTAAGTGAGTAGGCCTAATCTTTGCTAGCATGAGAGAAACGCCCACTTTTTAAGATAAGAACAGATGACTTTTTTTCTATGCTTTGGCCTCTAACATCATGGGATAGAAACGCCCACTTTTAAAGGTAAGAACAGATGACTTTTTTTCATCTAGGCTTAGGTCTCTAACATCATGGGATAATAAATTTGTTCTCATTGCGAACTTGTTATTTGTATGGGTGTTTCACTTGAATTTCCTGCAATCTAAAAAAAACGCCCACTGTTCAGTGTTCACAACAAGAAGAAAGAGTAGCACCCAGTGACACAGTCCACTGTGCTACAGCTGCAGTGAGCCAAATAATTCATTATTTGGCATCTAGAGGATAACTAGATCCAGTTTGTGGCAATAATTATGTTTCTAGTAATAACCATTAGTTTGATTTTCGAATTAGGCCAATATTATAGAGATAAAAGTGACTATTTTTGTGCCTTGCATAATGCATATTTGTCGTTTTTGTCGTATTTACCCTCGTCAGATCAATCAATCAATGCAACTTGATATAGCGCCCCTTCAAGATATCTACTGAGAGGCGCTCCCGGCTGAAGAGAATAGTTTTCAGAGAGGTATAAAATGCAGGTGAGGAGTTCCTAGGTAGATGACGGAGCTCTAGAGGAAGCCCATTCCAGATACTCGGTCCTACAACCGAGAAGGCCCGATGTTGCATTGTAGAAGTGCGTGCAAATGGGACACTTAGGTCACCGCGGACTGCAGAGCGAAGGGGTCGGCGGCCAATATTGGCAGAAATAGAGCGACAGAGCTCCTGCAGATAAGCAGGTGCGGTACCAACGAGGCTACGCCAAACGAAGGCAGAGACCCTAAATGAGATGCGTTGTGGTAGTGGCAACCAGTGCAGGACATCCCGCATATATTCGGATACATGACCTGTCTTAGGGATGCCGCCAATCAATCGCGCAGCCGCGCGCAAAACTCGCTCCAGGCGCCCAATCCGACTCTGTGGGAGGCCGACATATAGAGAGGAACAGTAGTCAAGGCGACTGGCAACAAAGGCGTGAACTAGAGTAGCTGCAGCGCTGGAGGTAAGAGTGCGGGATATAACTCGCAGTTGGCGTAGCTGATAAAAGCAGCTACGAGAGACAGAGTTAACGTGTTGGTTGAAAGTAAGTTCTTGGTCAAGGATCACTCCAAGATCCCGAACAGAGGTGCAGAAAGTGAAGAGGGGAAACTGGGTAGAGAGGGCACACAGATCAAGTTTTGCCAGCTGCTGTCTGGTGCCAAAGCCAAATAAATTGCGTTTTAGAGGGGTTTGGCCAGAGTCGATTCGACGACATCCAGCCACCGAGGGAGTCTATAGCAAGCTGCATGGAGTGGGCAGCAGCGGCCGCTTTTGCCGCAGGACAGTGAACGTAAGCCTGGGTGTCGTCAGCGTAAATTTGGTTTAGGACTCCACAAGAAGACAAGAGCAGTCCGATTTCGGAAGTGTAAAGTATGTATAATAGCGGGCCCAAAACAGAACCTTGTGGTAACCCAAATGGGGAAGGGGCCCACTGGGACCTGGTCGACCCGGAAACAACACAGGAGGTGCGATCGCCTAAGAACGAGCGTAGCCAGTCAAGAGGTTTGCTAGAAAGGCCAAATGAAGTAGAAAGGCGGAGTAAAAGGATGTCATGATCGACAGAGTCAAACGCGGCGCTGACATCAAACAGGGCCAGGAGGGTAACCTGAGATCGGTCCATGGCGCCATAAATGTCCGCAAGCAAGCGGATCAGTAGGGTCTCAGTCGAGTGATCCCTGCGGAACCCAGACTGCGAAGCAGGAAGTAAGCCATTAGCATTCAAATAGTTAGTTAATTGGTTAGCTACAAGTTTTTCAATGATCTTAGAAATGAATGAAACATTAGAAATAGGTCTATAGTTTGCCGGATCAGACGAGTCCAGGCCGTCACGTTTGACAGCTGGGAACACCAGAGAGCGTTTCTGTGAAGGAGGCAGTATGCCTTCCTGGAGAGAACGGTTGCAGAGGAGGGTAAGGATCACAGTTGTAAATACATCATCATCGTCATCATCATCATCATCATCATCAATACTGACATCGCCATAATCATCATCGTAATCATTATAATAATAATCATAATAATAATAATAATAATAATAATCATCATCATCATCATCAACATCATCATCATCATCATCATCATCATCATCAATACTGACATCGCCATAATCACTATCATCATCATCGTGATCGTTCGGCCATCGCCCTATGCTTTTAGACGCCGTCGGGATATTGTATCGTATCTGAGAATTTGTAAAAGCGCCTTTTACAGTACTAGCTACTCAGCGTGACAGCCCGAGCAAATAAGAAAGGAAAAGATGAAAGTTGGACCCCGACTAAAATCTTACTACGGATTGAGGGGGAGGTCGTTCCACATAGAAGGGCCCACGATGGCGAAGGACGGGGCTGGGCCGTGGCAGTCCTTGCCCGGGGAACTAGGAGATCAAGTCGATCCGCAGACCAGAGAGGGCGGGAAGAGACAACAGATAGAGGTTATAGGGATATAAGTTACACATAAAATATCATCGTCAACAAATCAACGTCTCGATGACATCACCATCATCATCGTTATTGCCATCGTCATAGAAAGGCATAGTTGAAAAGTATGAGGAGTAAATATTCAAATTTAGAGAGATTCTAAATAATAGCGTTGGCCGAATTTATATTCTGTGTCGTGAAATAGGAGCAGTTGGCGATTATATTATTTTTAGTTAATTGTATACTATTTTATTTAACGGTTGGTTCGATAATGTACTAAATGTAGGCCTTGCTGGTTTCTTCGAACATTTTATTATTTATTATACAGGCCTAGCTTTCCTGTTGAAACCTTCGGCCCATTCTAGCAATGTATATAATATTCCTAAATGGAATTTAGTGTAAACGAAGGCACCTGTCGTAAAATTGTACAGTTAGATAGCGAGAGATTAGCCTATAGAGATAGAGAGTGAAAGGGAGACTGGGAGAGAGACGGGGGACGGACAATGGACCCAATCTGCAGAAAGCGCCAGATGGCAAAAGATAAGTGACGGGGGGACGGGGAGAAAAAGATGCGAAGGACGGACATTGAGGGTGCAATGAGCAGACTGCTCAGAAGAGGGCAGAGAGGGATGATTGACAGTTGGGGTGAACGAATTGACAGGTGGAATTTAGAACATGCTCGTCGAATGCAAAGTTATCGAAGTCTTCTTCTTAAAATTTAATAGCTCGGTGTCAATGATTAATAATCACACGACTGATAAGTCCTTAGCAAACATCACTTGAAGAGTTGGAGCTAGAGCCACTGGCGGCTGAATAGCATCACGTATTAGTGTGCGCAAGAAGGCATTGCAGACATTTATTGTAATTAAGAAAATAATTTTGGTTAATAATTATAGGTAGAGCAAAGAATCAAAGTTCAAGTGCAGTTTTCTATTTGCTGTTTATTCGAGCTGTAGTCAGCCATATTATTCAGACTAGGTCGCTGCAGCGTATAACTGAAGCCACTGTTACAGTAGGAGGCAATATGTTTTGAATTAGTCCAATATTGTAAGAATACAAGTGACATGTCTTATAATGTGCCTTGCATTTTTGTTGTCGTCTTTAACCATCTGGTGTTTTTTCAGATCTTTTCACAGCTTTCGATACGTTATTATCATCACCATCATCAGCAGCATCAGCGTCAGTAACCATATCAATGTTACCATCACGTTCTCATCTTTACCACCACTGTCACCATCATCAATTGCGACACCATCATAATCATCATTAAGCCAACAGCAAGCTTGCTATTACTGTAGGACAGATTTGGCTTGGGCTTTGGAAAACCTACATTTCCAGATGACTTGTGATCACAGTTATAACAACTCTTGCTGATCTCGTAGGGACTGACTCATGGCATACAATGTATGTTTGAAATATTATTACAAGTTGATACTCGGTTCCTCAATGAAGATTGTGTCCGACTTGTCGAACCGCAACGACTGCCAAGCCGCTATGACAAACATTGAAGCACTCAATGTAATCAATGACTGTGCTGAAAGAGGACTGAAGCTCTGCTCGGATTTTCTGTCAGCACCAAAGATTAAAGAGCATTATCAAAATTTGCTTCAAGTTGTGCTTCAAGACCGGCAAAGACAGTCCAGTCCATGACTGAATGACTGAATGAATGACTACGACAATTTCTATAGCGCCGTAACACAGCACATGCCGTAACAGGGGCTCTTTAACAAGTTCAACACTGAATCAGAGATACACTTTTCCAAAGTAATATGTCTTGAGCCTGGACTTGAATGACTCCATAGTAGGTGCAGCTCGTATTGAAGGTGGAATGCTATTCTAGCACCTGGGTCCAGCCACGGAAAAAGCACGATCACCATGCAGATACATCACAACCAACGAGCGACGATATTTATTATACGCATGACATGTAATGACTTTGCAACATGAATGTGTTTTTACAATATGATGGTAAAAAATTCACTTTTTAAAATCTTTGCAATGCTTCTGGAGATGGCCATTGACTAATGCAGAATTGTCAATGATAAGAACTATTGGAACATTCTTTAAAGTATTATTGCGGCATGATAAATTATGTGTAACTAGTATAAAACCTCGTAATTGTTGGCTATTGTAAAACTTCAATTGTTGTGTGGGATACCTAGAATATGTCAGAATATTGTCAAATTTTGGTAAACACACTTTTTTAGTAATAGGAAAAGAAAATGAAATAGGGACAGACACTTTTGAAATATTTTGGGGCACATGATGCACCCTATTATGCATGCATACATACATAACTACATGCATACATACATACAGCGCACCTACGTGCATGCATAC
>JACEVL010001542.1:0-26138 GCA_020284085.1 Aporrectodea caliginosa
CGAACGAGAGATAGGGGAGACGCCGGGGGGTGTGCATGCCACCGGTGGTGAAGCGGTTAAAGTGACACGAGCCATGATGGTCATAAGACGCCGGGGGATGCATGCCATCGACGATGAAGTGGCTCGGCAGGCGAGCGATCAATAGTGACACGCGGCACACGACAGGCGACCTTCAATCACGACAGTCCCTGGATTTATAATTTCGGTTGAGAGCGTTTAAAAGGTGTCTGTGGAAACCAAAGAAGAAGAAGAAGAAGAATTTATTGAATCCACTAATATTGCATACTGCACTTTGGTATACAAAAACTCAAACATATCAATAAATAATAATAGCCTTAAAGATGATTAAACTATACATTTCGTCATTATGTCCCATATTATAGGTCATTATTATTATTATTATCTAACCCATTACCCATTAAACTAAATTTATTCATATAGCATCATTATGATGAAAGTTTTCCTAATCAATCTATTAGCGCTTTGGATTTCTCGGTCGTGTGCTCTTGTGCGTATAGAATATAATAATTAATGGCACTAAGCGATTCAGTACGCAGATAACATTCCCATTTTCCTTTTCTGGTTACAATTTGAAGGCTTGACATTTTACAAAACGATTATTGGAGCAAAACAGTTTAATATCTTGATTGATGCTCTTCATTAGATTTAATTTTGATTTTCTTCTATTTATTATATTCTTATATGTAGGCTAGCCTCGGTAAGCCGTGGGCAATGCAGCCTCAGTTGACTAATTATACTACTTTCAATACTGTTTCAATCTTCCCCAGGGTCGTTGCAACACTTTCAAGCCCTCTGTTCAGTTAGCTATTGTGGTTACATCTTTGGTCACTGAGATCGACACTATAGCTTGTTTTGGTGCTGAGATAATTATAAAGGATATATATGGTCTAAAATGGTTGTAGGTTGTTCCAAAAATTAAAAATGGCACATGAAAATATGAAAATTGCTGCAACCAACCCCGGTCTCCCTATACATTTTATGTATATATGTATGCATGCATTTTATGCATGTATGTATACCGGTATGTTTCTATGAATTGTAGTTAGTAGGTCTAGAGTACCTCGCAAAGAAACTATTTACCTTTTCTATCTTTACGTCATCGGTTTACCTTTCTTATATTTGCAAACTAATAAGGAAGGCACCTGGTGGCCTGCTTTGACGTTATCTCGCATCAAACGTCGTCCAGTTTTCCGCCAGAGTGACCATGGCACCGACATCTAGCAGACGGCAACCGAAGTGATCGCTGACTGAGAATCAGGTGAACAATATAAGACCAAGGAACCGTTACATCATATGATGCCACTCGAAATGAATGTAAGTTAAGGTCAGGCAAGAGGAGGTGTAGAGTAATGCAAGCTCTGATAATTTAAGTGATGAAAAGAAAGGTAAGGCCAGGTAAAGTAATGGAACGTAAGTTCTCGTAATGTACGGTAAGGTAAGGTATGGCCTGACCTTTCTTTCCTTACCTGACCCGACCTTAAACTGCCTTCGTGAAATAAGGTCAGGTAAAACAAGTGAATTTAAGACAAGGTCAGTTGCGTTCTAATAAGGCAAGGTAAATTAATTAGGTATTGTCAGGCAATGAGGGGAGTAATGGCAAGGCACATAGAGGTAAAGCAAGGTCAACAAATGTATGTAGCGGAAAGGTAAAGAAAGACAAGGAAAGCTAAGTCTACCTTTATTAAAGATAAGTCAAGCTAAGGTTATATCTATGGCGTAGACAAGACAACAGCGAAGGTAGGGCCACGTCTTCTATATCACCCGTCTTCACAGGGTAGCCATCAAACGCCCAAGTCACTAATACTAATCTCAGGCAATGGCTGGAAGCTAATTCAAAATCAAGGAGACAGTAATCTAATCTAATACAATCCAATGCAATCTAATCTAATCTAATTAAATCTGAATGTCTTCCATAGCGCCGTTATAAAAATAAACGAGGCAACAATCGACATACTGTAAGTTGAAATATGATACTGAAGATTATGTACCTAGCGATCAATTGTTTCGGCTTAACGACACTTTTTCATATCGAAGATGATTAGTGTCGGAGGCAGAAAGCAACCTCGTACTCCACGTTTAAATTGCGACCGAGCCACCCGCAGTAAAGATCCGAGAGATTAATCTCTGATAAACCGACCGACCGGGAATCGAACCCGGCGCCGGCGTGACGAGCAGGCTACCAACCCACTCGGCCACTCAGGATCTCTGCGATCAAAAGTGTTCGATGAATTTATAGCATCCGAAAGAAGCGTTTTAAAAGGTGTCTAAGGCGAGTACCACTTTGTTTAATGTTAAGCGACATCTTGTGGCCGCCAAGCCGTTAACGTCAACCATACCCTTTCACATGACGGCACAATACGTCTAGCGATTAAACGTTGTTTCCGAATTTATAGCGACTGAAGGCAGAGTTTTAAAGTTGTCCATGACGAGAACTGTATCATTGGTTGATAAGCGACATCTTGTGGCTGCCTCTAATCGTTAAAGTCGACCATACTGTATGAGGGAAGAGTAATGTTAGTCTGGCGATTTTGTCCAGAGTTTAGCGTCGTCGCATGGCATCAAAGTTACGTACTACACGGTTGAAAACAAACACTTTATAGTATTCGAAAGGTCTGAAAAGATCTGGCGAACCTACATATACATAATCCAATATTTAACGAGATCCTATAGCTACAAAGGCTGTTGACGTCTTTAAAGTTGTTGATGTATTTCCGTTCATTTTCTTGTAATGTTCTCACAAATGTTCTTTCTCCTTTCTCGTCTTTGATTCCGTTTTTGATAAGATGCTGACGTATTTAAAGTTTCTGACGATTTAAGTTCATTTTCATATAATTTCTATCAACAGTTTTCTTTTTCTTTTCTTGGCTTTGATTCCGTTTCTGATAAGATGTAGACGTATTTAAAGTTTCTGACGGATTAAGATCATTTCCGTATAATGTTAATAACTGTTTTCTCCTCAATCTTATTAACAATATTAACAATATTTGATAGATACATATTATTTGATTTGATACATATTAAAGTATTGTATCTCCGTTATGTTTGGCCCATTGGCTCTTTTTATTGTAATTCTTTTTTAACATCTTTTTTTTCCTTTTTTTTTTCCTTTTTCTCCAATCTGGCGAACCAATCGAGTTGCTGAATTTATAGAATCCAAAGTACGCGCTTTAAAGGTGTTCAAGACATCTTGTGACCGAAAAAGGGCCGTTGACGTCAATTTAACTCTGGGTCTGTTAATGCCAGTTAGGGAATGTCTCTGGCTACCTGTGGGATATCCATTGCCGATCTCGGGTTTGGATTACCGGGGAAATCTTCGTTATGCATCTCGAGGTGAACTTGTTGTTCCATCTGAGCGCCACTCAAACACACAGTGCGGTTCCTTTTCAGTGGTTGGGCAGTGCACGGGAAACAACCTTCCTTCAGATCGTCGTGTTCTTTTAGCTAAGGAAACGTCTTTTCAGACAGACCCACTGAGCAAGTTTTTCTAATCTGATTCGCTGCCACTGTTGGAAAATACGGTAAAAACTAGTCTGGAGACCTTAGAAAAAATCCCAAGATTGCTTTGCAAAATCCCCAGATCCGAAGTCGGACCACAAATCGCAAATTCGTTGGAAAATTTCAAAGTAGTTGTCGCACTGATAATGGCGATTAATAAATACCAACTCTCGTCCTGCTACTCCCACTACCACAATTTACTACTACTAACACTGCTAATATTGTGGGACACAGCGGCCGATTGGTTGGAGCTCTCGCCTTATAACGTGGAGAAGTACAGTTTCGAGCCTCCTCCCTTGAGACGGTGACTGTGTAGGGAGTTTTAGCAAGTCCTTCACTCACGATTGCTCAGCGCCATCGACTGATGCTTGACCATAATACTGTGGTGCTTAATAAGTGCACATAATGTATTATGATCATCCATCTCAAGCCAGGTCAAAGATGTCGCTAAGCAAAAGGTTGGACACCATTATCGCGCACTTTACCATGCTATAAATTTAGAGCTGTAATATGCCAAAAACTAATCTTTGTCGGCGGCAACGGCCTATGTTGTCATAAGCTGCCGTTAAACTGTGGACACACATCGCAACCGGTTATCAGAGCTGTAATGCCAGAAATAATCTTTGTCGGCGGAAATGGCCAATGTTGTCATAAGCTGCCGTTAAACTGTGGACACACATCGCAACCGGTTATCAGAGCTGTAATATGCCAGAAATAATCTTTGTCGGCGGAAATGGCCAATGTTGTCATAAGCTGTCGTTAAACTGTGGATTCAATCCAATCGCTACGGGAAATTTAGGTATCATGCTCATACGGTAAGGCCGAAGAAAACCCGTGAACGGCCCTTGGGGGCCACAAAATGGTGATAAACAACAACAAAACTGCCTATACATTCGGGTGGGGCCAGTCAAAAGCCTGGATTATTAGGACGGTGACGCCATTCATCTCTCATATGACGGTACATCGTTAAATCGAAACTACTGCTATGAATGAAAATATATCTATAAAACCAAAAGGACATATTAACGTAACAGGCTTTAACTGCTACAATCGATAATACAGTGGTCGTCTTAAACACCTTTTACAAGCATTCTTCCGATATATATATTTGTTTATTTGAAAAAGAGACAAATCTGGGTGGCACACCGCACCCAGTTACATGTCAAAGCATAAACCAGACAAATAAAATAATAGATGAAAAGAGTTAACAGAACTCTGTCAGTGATTACGGGCAAAGAGGACTCTAGGAATAAAGTTGCTATAGATTCAGCAGCTGCGTTAATTTTACATTGCAATTTATCCATTATCCTGCCTGTGGTAGTGCTAGTTCCAAGCTTCGATAAAGGAGGAGGTCAGCGCTAGTGATCTCTGTTACGACACAGTGTCGTTAAACAGCAAATAACAAAGAGCCGGATGCATATGAGTTGGCAGATATACGTTTCGGTCTTGGCGTAAGGTGCCAGGCCGAATCCCTGATCAAGGAGGAGGGCGACGCTGATCATTTACGCTGTTACATAGCGTCGTTGCACTACGTATACATTGAAGAAAATATCGGCCACTGCCGTGTACTCGATGGTGCCAGTCTAAAGACTCGAACAGGGAGGGCGACGTACTGCATCGCTCACAGGAACTACAGCTACGGATGGAAATACATCTAGTTAAAGGCGCAAATGACTTTGGCAGCCACAAGATGTCGCTTAACAACTAATAATACAGTGCTCGTCTTGGAAACGCCATTACTTTGTTTGCACTCTCACAGTACCAGTCTCAAGCATGGATTAAGAGGGAGGGCGACGCTAATGATCGCTGTTATCTCACAGTGTCGTAAAAATGAAACCAGTTCTATTGCCAGTCGGTCTCAAAAATATTTCTCAAATAGTTAGCATGACAGTAACGACCTTTGACGGCCACAATAATAATAATAATAATAATAATATTTATTCTTTAATTAAGCGCATGACAAACGCACTGCGCTGTACATTTACATGTTATGCAATTGAAATCTTAACTACTAACAGAACAGACAGCTTGCAATACAACGGCGCTAATAGCAGCCTACAAAGCATATCCGCCCAACGGGGGCTCAAACTCGGTACCTCTCGGTCTCTGTGCTAGATGTTATCCAAAGCGCCACGGGCCCCCCACAATGTTGCTTGACAATTAATTATTCAGTGGTCGTCTTAGACACCTTTAAATCTATTCTACAGACGTAATAAATTCAGCAAACGCGTTTGATCGCTAGATAGAAAGTTTAGATTATGTGATGGATCTAGTATATATGCAGCAGAATTGACTGCAATCAAAGAAGCAGTATCATGGGTAATAAACTATGACAACAGCAAGAACTGTCAATATATTATATTATCTGACTCTTTAAGTGTACTTACTTCTATTAAGCAAAATAAATCTGAATCTAGACCCAACTTGTTTAATGAACTGATGATACTATTGAATAGGTTGGATCCTAATAAAATTAAAATGGTTTGGATTCCAAGTCATGTAGATCTGACAGGTAATGAAAAAGCAGATGAATTGGCCAAAGAGGCATTACATATAGATAATATTAATTCAACAAATTATTTAGAAATTCAAGAAATTCGCCCAATGATTAAAGATTATATAATAAATAAATGGCAAATGGAATATAACCTTGAAAATAAAGGGAGATTGTATAAAACCATATGCCCAAATGTTTCTACAAACATTAAATTCTCTGATCCGTGCAGAAATAAAGAAGTACAAATCAATAGATTGAGAATTGGTGTAGCAAATACTAATAAAAGATTATTTCAAATGGGAAAACACATTAGTGGGTTATGTTATACCTGTCAGGTCATGGAGAGTGTAGAGCATCTCCTCTTGGAATGCAAACAGGAAGATATATCAACTACTTTAAGAAATCAATGTGTTATTTATAAATCCGATTTTAACTTAAAATCTCTGCTGGATATAGGATGTTTGCAGAATACAGTGTATAATCTTGTAAAACACATTAACAAAGGAAAAATACTATAATTATCAACATTGATTATATCATATATTCAAGAAACTAGCGGAATAAATTGATTATAGCTAAATTACCATTTAAATCAAATTATATGTGTGTGATTAATGACTATTTAAGTCAGAAGATTGTTAGTTTGAATGTTGGATTATTTCATTATTTTTGTTTTGTTTGGTTCTGAATGTAAATAGGATGACATGTTATTGTAGAAAATGGAAAATTATGTAAATACTTGTATAACATTTTTGAAAAAAGAGCCAAAAGGCCAAAAAGAGCCAGGGAAGGCCAAAAAAAAAAAAAAAAAAGAGCCAGAAAAGGCCAAAATGACTTAAAAATCATTAAAGTCATTTTTAAAAAATCACATAAATGACAGAGAAAAAAGAAAAACGAAGGAAAAAAAGGAAAAGGAACAGGAAAAAAAACAAAAACAAAAAACAATTATAATAAAAGAGCCAATGGGCCAAAGACAAACTACATACAAAAGAAAATGTTGTAAAGACGTCAACGATCATTGTTATCATAAGACGTCGTTAAACTCTGGAAAAGAAGAAGAAGAAGATCGCTAGATTCAATGCCTCCTCAAATAGGTTCTGGTCGACGTTGACGGTCCTTGGCCGTTACAAGATGCTGATAAGCAACGGTAAACTGCCTACCATTGCGTAGTGCCAGCCAAAAGCTTTGATAACAGAGGAGGACGACGTCAATGATTCTCATTACGACAAGGAGTCGATAAAAAGACACTACGAAATGTCTTTACCATTTGCTACTTCATCCCAGATGTAAACAAATAATCATACCACGATTGAGGTAACTGATTATTACTGTTATTAAATTACAAACTTCTATAGCGCCGGTGTATAATATACAATGCATCGACCGATGGCGCACTAAAACCAAGTCGCAGTCAGGTCATTATACAGAAGATCAGATAATTAGACAGAGATGCAGTCTATGAATGTATTGTATTGTATTGTATTGTATTTGAACACTTGTTATAGCGCCCCTACCAGATTTCCCATTCAGAGGCGCTCCCGACTACTGCTGTAGTCGGAGTTTCACGCCGAAGCGCATGAGCAATTGCGAGTGAAGGACTTGCCCAGGGTCCCTACGCGGCGGCTTTGAGGTGGATTCGAACCCGCAACCCTCCAGCTGCAAGGCACCGAACATACCCCAAACCACCGCGCCCCAGTATATTGTGTTGTGTTGTGTGTTGTATTGTACTCCACGTTTATAATGCGACCGAGAGCCACCCGCAGTAAAGATCCGAGAAATTAATCTCTGATAAACCGACCGATCGGGAAGCGAACCCGGGGCGCCGGTGTTACGAGCGGGCGACCAACCCATTCGGCCACTCAGGATCCTCAATGTGGAAGCAATTTGAAAGAGGTACGTTTTAAATTCAGAGCGAAATGATATGGGGCGACTGAGCAAAACGGACAGATACAGGGAGAGTTCCACGATATAGTTCCAGTAGCCAAACAAGGTTTTTCCAAAAGAAAGGTTCTAGCGATGATAATCCGATGAACTCGTTGAATAGTGGAATGGAAGAATACTGGCAGCCCCGCCCACTGAAAAGCAACGCCCTGGAGTGTTGCCTTCGTATACATGTACAATTGTACATGTATGCGTGTATATATGTATGTATGTATGTAAGCATGTATGTATGTATGTAAGTTTATGTATGTATGCATGTATATATGTATGTATGTATGTATGTATGTATGTATGTATGTATGTATGTATGTATGTATGTATGTATGTATGTATGTATATGTGTGATGTATGTATGTTTGTCTGCATGTATTTATGTACATATGCATGTATGTACATGTATGTCTGTATAATTATATGCATCTATGTATGAAGTCACTTATGTAGTACGTCTTAAATACCTCACAAAAGACACTATGTCAATCAACCTTACTTACCTTTGTGTTACCTTTGCTCTACCTTCATGAATTACATTTGTTACAGTTTCATACCAAGATTTGCGATAAGGAACGCATACCAGTCGTTATACAGTTGATGCAGAGATTGACAAACTTCCAAAAAAGGACGAGTGGTAAAATCCTCCAAGTTTCTACAGCTGAGCAGCAGCTCGTGAAAAAGCGCCACTAACGGTAATAGCGGGAACTGTCTAGGGACACGGAGCTTGTGGTTCACTCACAATTGCTCAGCTATGATAGAGACACCTAATAAATAACGCATCTACTTCTAATACTTCCACTATTTCAGTTTGCTACTACTAACACTGCTAGTATTGTGGGACAAAGCGACCGATTGGTTAGAACACTCGCCTTGTAATGTGGAGAGTACGGGTTCGATCCTCCTCCTCTGAGACGGTTACTGTGTAGTGACCTTGTGCATGTCCTTCACTCACGAATTCTCAGCGCCATCGACTGATGCTTGGTCATTATAGACAGGGAGATAATAAATGCTAAAATATATTATGATAATCCTTTACGCACCAAGCACAACGTACCGATAAGCAATAGATAATACAATGCTCGTCTTGGACACCTTTTACACGCATTCTCTCGATGCTATAAATACAGCCAATGCGCTTAATCGTTATTAGACGAATCTGGACGCTTAGTAGCCTACATACGGCATGGTCAAAGAGAACGGCCCTTTGCGGCAACCAAATGGTGATAAACAATGGAAAACTTCTCTGTCATCTGGCATGACCCCAGCTATGTGGGCAGCTGCATCGACTCACTTCGAGGCGTTAAAGATCGAGATGGGGTAAGTTAACCTTAGCAGTTGACAAAGGGTGAGTGACAGAGGGTTGGTTTGAGTTAGTTGCCTAGAGGAGTTAAATAACTGGGGCTGGTTTAGAAGAAAGGTATGAAAAGCCCCGACCGCGGGTCAATCAACTCAAGTTTAACCCTCTCTACATTCAAGCACCATCCTATTATTATTGTTGTTACTTATTATTATTATCATCATTATTATTATTTCGCATTTGTCAATGGTAGGTCAAAGAGGCGTAGAACGATCTCCCGAGACCAATTCAGTGTTTTTCGAAGAGGAGAGTCAGTGTTTTTCGAAGAGGAGAGTAGTAGGAAGTCAGTTGGTCGCTTCGGTCGACTCCACGCGTCTTGATGTTGTACGTGAGGATAGAACCTGAGTTACATACAGGTTCTCCTTAAGTTGACTTAATTTTCTTCTAATTATCGTTTTCTTTATACAAGAATTATTTCTGACTTTGTATGTAAAACGCTGAGCGTTTGCTTGCGTTTAATAAAGAACATTCTTACTTTACTTACTTCCTATGTCTGTTCAATTTCACTGAAGTTGTCAATTTCCCAGTATGATGTATGCTCAGTATCATTACTCCTCGTTTGTTCTTCCATTTATAATAACAATCCAACGAGAAACAACATCAACTTTTTCTCAACATTTCGACTAAAAATAACAATGATATAAAAAATTAAAAATGAGATAAAAAATATTACTCTTTTCAAATTTTCAAAACATTCTTCGCCAATGTGGCACTAGTGTATCTTACTTTTATTGCAACGCCAATAGATGTATTACCCACACGCCAGATATTATATAGCAACCGTTCTCTGAAGGACGAGTATACTCGTCCTTGGCGGTCTGTTAATTAAGCACCTCTGTTTCGCATTCTTTGTCATCATTTTTGTGGTCGCTATACCGATCGTTAACATCGTTATAGTCTAGTCAGTCTCTTAACCCTAGGGCTACCAAGCTTTTTGTGACATCGGCTACCAAGGGGGGGTTGAGACGACCCCCCATGGATTTCGTGTTTTGTTTCACATATCATAACTTGTAATACAGCATTAGATTCAGCATTCATTTCTGCACAGAATGGTATATTTAGTTGTACATTATGTGAATGCACCTCGAAATTACATCACTTTTAACAATGGAACCCCCTTAATTAGCGATATTTTATATTATTGCGTACATTTTGTACTTTTGGATAAACAAATATAAAATTATGTGTGTTTTGAACTGATCTATGTATCCAAGATACACATACATCGCTACATATTGTTAGGGTCTCATGACTGAGTCCTAACCGGTCCTGGGATGGGCATTCGTTACCCTTGAGTAGTTCCTTAGCCGAGGGGAGTAGGCTATATAAGGAGGTACGAAAAGGGGCGGTTAGAGAATCTCCGATACTCAGCCTTCGCGCTAGTCGGGTTGTCTGAGATTTCTCTGGGTTGCATGGTAGTCAAGTTAGTTCGTGACTTGTGCCATTTTCAAGTCTTCTTACGGTGCTTCAGTTTGTGATGTTCGTCAGCCCGTTGCTGAGTTACAGACTTCTTGTTAGTTGGTCGTTCTTCGTATTGAAAGCGAACCTTTCTTCCACCGTCGTTCTACGGTTGGTAATGTATCGTTTGATTTGTTGTTTTGGCGAGAATTATACCTTGAAAACTAGATACGAGCGTTGGAGTGTTTGATTAGGAGTGAACTCGTTACATATGGGGTCTCTAGTCCGGGATTTTTCTTCGGTCTTTCGTTTTTCGGCTCTCTCATATGTGTAGCGTTACATATGGGGTATCGTCCGGGGATTTTTTCCGCACGTTCGTTCGTTTTTCAACACTCATTTGTTGGTAGTAGTCGCAACATTTGAGTTTTCGCGGAAATTTTTTGCTCTTCTTTAAGACAAAATTTGCGTCAGGAAGAGAATTTAGAATTTGGAGGGCGTGTCTCTATTATACGGTATTCATTCCGGTTGAGATTTTTGTGAATTTATACGGTATTCATTCCGGTTGAGATTTTTGAATTATACGGTAGTCATTCCGGTTGTGATTTTTGTGAATTTGAGTCGTAAAGGGAAATGTACGGCTTCGTTGTGTCAAAGTTGACAGTGAAAGTTTGAAAATGGGCGTATCCGTTCAAATTTTATGGAAATAATTTGAGGCTTAGTTGTAATTGTTGCGTTGAAATTGGGTCGAAATTCAGTTCGATAGTTTCACGGCGTTGAAAAGGGGCGTGTTCGGTCGAAAATTTTGAAATTTGAATTCAGTGTGTCGATTGAAATTTTGAAATGGGAACGCCTATGAAGTTCAAGTTGACGTTGGACGATATATTTAAGTTGTCCACTGAGGAATTAAGAGTGGAAATAGAAAGGTTAGGTCAGGACACTACAGGTATGAGTGAGATTCAAGTGATAGAATGGTTGTTGGAGGCAAAGAAAAGAACGGAAGAGGTAGAAAGAGAGCAGAGAAAGAAGGATAGAGAGTTGGAGCTGAATCGACTGAGAGAGCAGTTGGAACAGATAAACGTAAGGATTGCAAATGCTAAATTAGGCGATAAGCAGAATTTGTTTGACGGGGGACAAAATTCTTGCGGTCTTGAGAAAAGCTCAAACACTCAAACAGAGTCTACGAATGACAGCGCACAAAATGTGAGTTTTCCTTCGGAGATGAATAGGAATAGTCAAGTGCATGATACGCCTAAGGATTGTTTGGAGGAGATGGACGATGGTGTTTTCTTGTGCATGTTTGATGACTCCAATGAGAGTGCACAAATTGATTCGGTGTTGCACGCTGAACTAATTAATTTCAGTGGTGATACGCAGGAAGAGGATGGGCACGAGAATGATTTGTGTTTAATGTTTGAAGAGTCCTATGATAAGTGTGTGAATGTCGGTGATTTGTCTCGCATTGTTATTGACTCGAATGAGGGGTGTGCGAATGTTGAGTCTCCTGTTGAGATTGTGCACACAGACGAATGCTTAGATGTACGATTGGAAGTATCTTTGCGTGTGTTTGAATGTGCGTCTGAGGATTTAAAGTTGGATAGCTGTCTTCAGAAAGAATTGAATTTTGCGGTTGAGGCGCAAGAGTTGTTGGTCGGTGATTTTTCTGAATTGGACTGGAATGTTGTCTCAGAAGTGTGTCTGGGTGATAAGTCACAAATGGTGAATGATTGTAAAGCACTGTTGTCGATGGATTCTGTGATGACAACGGTCGTGTGTGAGAATATTTCACATACGAAATTTTGTAATGAGCCTTCTTCGAATGTAGCATTAATGTACATGAATGTCGACTGTGGTGAAAGAGTGATTTTGGTGCGTACGGTTGTGTTGTTGCAACTTTGTGGTCAGATGACTAATGGCTTGAATGATGTATTCACGCAAGTTGTCACGATTATGCCCTGTGCGCAGATGGGTCAGTTGTTGCACGAGAGTATGGATAGGGTTTGTTCTCAGGTTTTCTTGACTGAAGATTGTACACTTGAAGTATGCAAGGACGAGTGTGAATGTTCTTTGAAGATGAACAATGTTGTACATGAGTGTGACATTTTTCTGGAGAGTAATGAACTTTTACCAGATGTTGTTGAAGATTTTGGTGAAGATTTTGTTGAAGATATTGATGGCTTGAATGAGTGTCTGATGCATGATGTTCAAGATACTTGTGATATATCTCTAGAGTTGACAGGAATTTCTAGGGAGATTGTTGGTATTCGTTGTCTTGAGTCTTATTTGTGTGCTCAAGTTTATTTGCAGACTGTGTTCGCGATGATGGAACTTTTGGTCGTGGACGAGTGGTGGTCAAGCAGACGAGTGACGAGACGAGGATCTAAAGGACTGAGCGCCTTCGTCGTCCTTTGGATGGGTCTGACTGTCGTGACGTTGGTGGATGGTGCTACTTCGGTCACGAGTTGCACGGTGTTGCTTCCGTTGATGGAAACGGATGTCGAGGTGGCTTTGGTTGGCCTACTCGCCGCTCTTCGCGCTTTCGAGGTGTACCGGGGTTTTGTACCGTTGGTGTTGTACACTGACAGTCTTCGGAAGTTTGGTTGTGTAATGCAACGATGTTTTTTGAACGTTGGTTATGAAACGAGTCGTTTGAATTTGTTTTCGGATTTAGTTTGTCGATTCACCTTTGGTGATTAATAGGCATATTATTTTAGGATTTGGTGAAGAGTGTTTTGGAAATAGACTGTATATGAACTGTCAAGTTACTACGTTTTAGTTTTGATGGTTAAGTATTATCCGATTACATGGCTCGGATGTTAATTTGCTCAGATGTGTAGTCATGTTTAGGGGCGACGTGAATGAAAGTCGTAGTCTGTATAGATTAAATGTTTCGTTATAGATAGTAATTTATTGTGTAATTGTTTTATATTTGATTTTTGATTGTGATATTTCTTTTAATGTGCATGGTATTGCATGTTAGTTAAGTCAGAAACCCTTCTGGTTTCTGCCTTGTTTGTGGTCCGGGGTATGTTAGGGTCTCATGACTGAGTCCTAACCGGTCCTGGGATGGGCATTCGTTACCCTTGAGTAGTTCCTTAGCCGAGGGGAGTAGGCTATATAAGGAGGTACGAAAAGGGGCGGTTAGAGAATCTCCGATACTCAGCCTTCGCGCTAGTCGGGTTGTCTGAGATTTCTCTGGGTTGCATGGTAGTCAAGTTAGTTCGTGACTTGTGCCATTTTCAAGTCTTCTTACGGTGCTTCAGTTTGTGATGTTCGTCAGCCCGTTGCTGAGTTACAGACTTCTTGTTAGTTGGTCGTTCTTCGTATTGAAAGCGAACCTTTCTTCCACCGTCGTTCTACGGTTGGTAATGTATCGTTTGATTTGTTGTTTTGGCGAGAATTATACCTTGAAAACTAGATACGAGCGTTGGAGTGTTTGATTAGGAGTGAACTCGTTACAATATGTTTATATACGTATAAATATACATCCGTACATATATATCCATACATATATATCGATTTACGTTGTGATGCTGTATTCAGCCGTTTTCACACAGATTACGCGTATTATTATTTATTTTGATCACTTCCGGTTTTCAAAGACAAACATTTCAGTATGCAAATGAAGCCCTACATTCCCTCTAAAGAATGGTATATTTGTTTCTCTTCCAGGATTATAAATGAATACGCTACCGACAAAAAACTAAGGGGAGTCCTTCCATTCAGCCATTTTTCACGCATATTACGCGTATTATTATTTATTTTGATCACTTCCGGTTTTCAAAAGACAAAGATGTAGGTATGCAAATGAAGCCCTACATTCCTCTAAAGAATGGTATATTTGTTTCTCTTCCAGGAAGAAAAATGAGTACGCCATAGACGAAAAACTAAGGGGGGGTCGTATCAACCCCCCCCTGGTACCTCGGGTATATCGGGTGTAAATTTTGAATGGCGTGAGATATCACAATGATGTTTACCTCAAAATGTGCGCAAATCATCCTGCTACAGCTACCTAAATTATCAAAATTATATTCCACATGGAACAAGTTTTTTAAAAAAAACCTAGGGGGGGTCGTAATAACCCCCCCCTTGGTAGCCCGAGGGTTAACACTTGCAGCTGGAGGGTTGCGGGTTCGAATCCACCTCAAAGCCGCCGCGTAGGGACCCTGGGCAAGTCCTTCACTCGCAATTGCTCATGCGCTTCGGCGTGAAACTCCGATTCAGCGTTCGCGCAGTAGTCGGGAGCGCCTCTGAATGGGAAATCTGGTAGGGGCGCTATAACAAGTGTTCAAATACAATTCAAATACAATAACGTCGACGTTACCCGCTGTTTTTGGATTCTTATCTAGCGATTGTGTGTGTCCACAGTTTAACGGCAGCTTATGACAACATAGGCCGTTGCCGCCGACAAAGATTAGTTTTGGCATATTACAGCTCATTTAAATGTATTTTCTTTAGTTATAGCATCTGAAGAAGGCATTTTAAAGGTGTCTTAGACGACCACTATAATGTTAAATTTTAAGCGATATCTTTTGGCCGCCAAGGCCAGTAAGTCGATCTTTAACTTATATTCCGTGGATTAGTTCCTGTTTAACGACTCTCTGTCATAAGAGAGATCAACGGCGTCGCCCTCCTACATCCATTGTTTAGACTGGCACCATCGGTTGACATGTCAATGGTTGAGAGTCTCTTTCGTGTATACGTAGTTTAACGACGCTGTGTTATTGCAGCCTTCTGAAGGCGCCAACAGATGGTAGGCAGTTTTCCCGATGTTTACCATCATTTTGCGACCGGACATTGTCAGTGGGAAGAAGGGAGCAAATAATTCCAATAACCCCTTTGCGTAATTCTCTGCATTGGCTTCCTGTTCAGTAAAACATTTGCATCATATTCGGGCTCATTGCTTATAAAACATCGAAGTCTGTCGTGAAACCGTCAACAATGCAACGCTCTCCCTATAATTATGTCAGATGAGTTCTATCGCTCGATTCTCTTAACGCTTGCACAGATTGAATGTAGGCCTAAGGTGAGGTTGACGTCAAAGGCATTGGAATTGGAAGGTTCAGCTAAACAATGGATAATATTTCAAACTACGTAGTGAGCAACCCATTTGGACGCCACCGCTTTTCTATGGGCATATCGAAAAGGTATTAACCCCCGTTCTACGTTGTGACCGGTGTACGTTATAGTCTAGTCAGTCTAATGGTTAAAGCGATGGATTATCAACAGAGAGATCAAGGTTTTGTTGCTACTGGTGATATTTCTGATGATGTAATGCTGTCTTTAGACACCTTTAATACGCATTCCATTTACCGTAAATTCGTCAGATGCGCGCTATCGATAGAAACTCCGCCACTGATCGTTCTCTGGCAGTGCCAGTCCCAAGCCTGGAAAGTGAAGGAGGCCGACGCTAATGATCTTTGTTAGCACACAGTGTCCTTAAATTCAAGCTACTACTACTACTACGTTCGATAGATCTCTTACAGTTTGCAGTGGATTAAATGCAAAGTGAAATCGACGTCAACAGTCCTGGGATCCACAACGTCTAACTGCACAACTCAGTTGGGTGCCGTCTGTTTTTTATGGGGTATTAACATCCAATTTACATTTTAACCACCAAACGATGCGGTCTATTGCTTAACGTGCTGGAATTCCAACCGAGAGGACGGATGTTCGAATCCACTGTTTTGATACTTATTATATTTATGTTCTTAATGACTTTAAATTCGCCATGTTTAGCACAGATTATATGGAGAGGCGCTAAATAAATTACATTAAGAAATAATAGAACCCTGTCGACACATTTTATGAAAATCGTGTCCGAGAATTGTGTGAGGTGATTTATGTATGGTCCACGTCAACAGCTCAGGGAGTCCCTATAATTGTGAAGATAAGCGCTGGACAATTTAACGTTCGCCCTAGACACCTTTAAAACCATTTCGATGGATAATATATAGTCGTCAGTGCTGTTTTATCGCCAGTGTAGTTCCAATACCCAGGACAGGAGAGGATGGAGAAGAATCGTTTACAATGCGACCAACCCTCGTATCGAGGATTGTTGAAGAGAGAGAGAGAGAGAGAGAGAGAGTTCCAATACAATAATTATTGTTAAGATTTAGTGGTTCGCTGTACCGTTTCAGTAACCAATTTGGATTCCGTCGAATTTTTAAGGTAATATTGGAAAGATATGAATATCCACTGTTTGCCAGATGAGCTATGGTTCAGTGGTTAGAGTGCTGAATACCAATCGAGATATCGGGAGTTCAAATCTCCAACATTACAGAAATATTCGCTCCACTTGCGCCCCCTAGCTAGTGCATCTATAGTGTGTGCACTGTCAGTGGGAGGACCAAGGGAACTAATTCGTCTTCGTAGCGAATGCAATAATTATTCAGTGTCTAATGTCTTGGTTTATACTAATGTTCAGAAAGAACTAATTATTTATAGTTGGGCCAATAGATACAACACAGAATTAGTAAATAACAACGACACGTTGAATTATAATAATTTTATAATTAGACCTATAAGGTCTTGAAACAGACTATGTAGAGATGTATGGGTGGAAACGAGGAGTTACTTCAGCATAGTGATGAAAGATGCCGAACCCAGTTCGGTCATAGTGGACGGATAATTGAAAATAACGGCTGGAACGGAAGTTCAATGAAGGTAGTTGAAAAACACACAGACATTTTCAAAGTTGTCTGCGGCTAACTTCGATTAAAAAAATACTAAATACAAAGTCTCAAGGATATAACTTGATCATGAAGTTAAATCGTAGCTCTATTATACTAAGGTCGATTAGAAGCGAAGTGGATTCACAGTTCTGGATGCTAAATGCCGTGAAACCCTTGACAATGCAATGCTGTCCTGAAACACCTTTATTACGTCTTCAATCGATCTTTACTTCGTCAGTCGCGTGATTTCGCTAGATATACTCTGCGTAGCCCTGTAATACGAGAGGCTCAGATTGCAAGGACTTTTCATTTGTATTCTATCGTTATACAGCCTTTAACAGCAGTTGTTGCTGTATTGCATGCGCTCGTTAAATAGTTGCTTTGCGATGGAGTTTTATGAAAGACAGCCGAGACATTTCTTAGTGTTTCTTAATTTCGTTCATTAACTGTAGACGCTGGTCCGACTGTTAATTGGCGATCGCCTGTCGGTCGCTAGGGGTCGTTTTCCCATCATCTTTAGACTCAACAGAATATCTAACACATTATTATAAATGGTTTCGGTGCGATGTCGCCTGATGCTTTGTTTGATAGACATCTGCGTCATGGAAGATAATTAGCCTACATCACGAAATATTACAGAGTTCACAGAGTCATCATAACGATGGTGATGATGATGATGATGATGATGATGATGATGATGATGATGATGATGATGATGATGATGATGATGATAATAATAATAATTTTTCTAAGCCGTCATTCAGTCCAGATCTACTATTGTTGTAATCCAAAATAAATAGTTTCCAATTTGTAGCGCCCTTGCTGTCATAAGCTGTTGCTAAATTTTGGATCGATTTTCGCTTCATCGATGGCAATTGAATGAAAGGTGTCACGGGCCTTGTAATACGAAAGGATCAGTTAAGCAATAGCAAAATGTCATTCTACGCTTGTTAGTAAACCATTTGGGTGCCATCATACTTTTAAAAGCATGCTGAAAGGGCATTATTCTCTGTTTTACGTTTTATCTGGCAACTCTGATATTATGTGGAGTATCACTAAATAACCTTTAAAAAAGAAAGCCTTGTCGACAAATGCTGGATTTGTAATCAATATCTTGTCCGAGGATGTTGTGAACTTAGTCTGAATCGACATCAAGGTCCTAGGAATTCGCTAGATGGGGTTAAATGCTGGACAGTTTTTTTCTCTTCTTCGACACCTTTAAAATGATTTCGATGGATTTTATAAATTCGTAAGTTGCGTTTTTTCGCCAGGTCTAGGAACAACCGAAATAGATTTTAATGAAATGTGATGACGTCGACGGTCTTGGAATCCGCAACGCTCAGGAAACAATGATCGAAGTCATTAATTTAAACTCCGCAACTGCCCTACCTGTGGTTGTGCCAGTCCGAAGTCTGGAGAAAGGAGGAGGGCGACGCTAATCGTCTTTATTATGAAACAGTGTCGTTATACAAGAAATAACCAGCCAATTATTCTACGTTGCCA
Source organism: Aporrectodea caliginosa (assembly GCA_020284085.1). NCBI lineage: Eukaryota > Metazoa > Annelida > Clitellata > Crassiclitellata > Lumbricidae > Aporrectodea > Aporrectodea caliginosa. Next base: position 18,878 of record JACEVL010001542.1, read on the forward strand.
GTAACCATTAGGTGCCATCATACTGTTTTGCGTATGCACTATGCTGGTATAATAGTACATGTATTTATCTACAGGCACTGACATAGTACGAAAGAGAAATGGAAGAATCGATAGAAAGAGAGGACAGGAGAAGGCGAGAGAGAAGAGCGAGAAGGAGAAAAAGAGAAAGAAGAAGCGGGAAAGGGAGGAAGAGAAGAAGATGATGAAGAGGAATTTATTAGAACAAAACAATTATATAATTAACAGCTTCGTCTCAGTAAGGACAAACAATGGGACGAAGAGCAAAGAAGGCAACGAGCCTCATTCAACCGCTGCCAACCGCGTCAGGTAGAACGCATCTCTCATCGCTCCCGTCAGCCGCCCTCCTTCCTCACCCCACCAGGGACCCTGTTCAAATATTATGTGACAACGCTGCTTGACAGATTCAAAAAAATATGTTCTTGCCGAATTTCTGGAGCATGGTATCCGATTGGTTAGAGCGGTTGCCTTGTAATGTGGAGAGTATGGGTTCAGGCCTCATCTCCAGAGATAGTTATAGGCCTACTCATGATTGCTTAGCACAGATTTGCGCGTAATAAATGCACAACTATAATATGATTATCATTCGCGCGATTATCCCGAATTTTTTGGCTAAGCATTGTGGTACAGTGCTCGCCTTATACACCTTTAAAACGCATTCATCCGAAGCTATAAATAAAGCAGCTGCGTTATCGGTAGCACTACTGGTTCCCGTTTCTCTCGGAGTAATGTCGATGTCAACAAAATGACAGTTGCACCCCCTAGTCAACTCAGCTAAAGTCAGTACACGGTCACCGGGAAGATCGAGGGAGCTAATAATTATTCGTCTTATAACCCCTATGCGTAACTATTTACACTGGCTTCCTTTCATCATCTTAAAGGACTTATATCAACTTGGGCTCATAGTCTGGGTGTCATCGTATGTTTGATGGGAATGCTGAAAGTTGTCTTGTGGCAACAGAAGCCGTTGATGTCGGTAGAAATAGTTTCGAACAGTTCTCACAATTAACCTCGATAATGCTATGCTCTCCTTAACCTTCGCAGGACCAAAACATTTTACGATACGTCGAGGTCCAAGCGGGGTAATTTTTTAACCCACCAAAATTTGTAATATCTCAGCTCACAGGTAAGCTACAATAACAAATGAAGTGTCGAATTTAATAGTGTCAAGATCAAGGAATCCATTTCTTGTAGTGCCAAAAGGGTGCAAGAGTTACTTTTCAAGATGGCGGCCAATATGGCCGCCAAAACACACAAAAATGTATATCTCAGCTCATAGTTAAGTTACCATAACAAATAGAGTGTCCAATTAAATAGATTCAGGGTCACCAAATCGACTTATTGCAGTGCCAATAGTGTGCAAGTGTTACTTTCCAAGATGGCGGCCAATATGGCCGCCATAAAACACAAAATGCATATCTCAGCTCATCTGCAAGCTACAGCAACAAATGAAGTGTCGAATTTAATAGTTTCAAGGCCAAGGATACCATTTTTCGTAGTGCCAATAGTGTGGGAGTGTCATTTTCCAAGATGGCGGCCAATATGGCCGCTTAAACAAATGAATGTCTATCTCAGCTTATAGGTAGGCTACCATAACAAATGGAGTGTCTAATTAAATAGATTCAAAGTCACCGAATCGATTTCTTGCAGTGCCAATAGTGTGCGAGTGTTATTTTCCAAGATGGCGGCCAATATGGCCGCCATAACACACAAAATGCATATCTTAGCTCATAGGCAAGCTACAGTAACAAATGAAGCGTCGAATTTAATAATTTTAAGGTCAGTCAATCGATTTTTCATAGTAGCAATAGTGTAGGAATGCTGCTATCCAAGATGGCGGACAAGATGGCCGCCAAAACACAAAAAATGTGTATATTTCAGATCAAAATAAGCTACAATAACAAATGAACGATCAAATTTAATAGTTTCAATATCAAGAAATCGATTTCTCGTAGTTGCAATAGTGTTAGATTGATATTATCCAAAATGGCGGCCAATATGGCCGCCAAAACAAAATATTTATGTCTCACCTCATAGGATAGAAGAGATGGAGGAACGGAGGAAATGGAAACACCAAAGCACCGAAAAAGCAAGACAAGAATATAGAAGATTAAACAACAAACTGAGAAGAACAACAGAAGAGGCAAGGGAAAAATGGTGGGACGAGAAATGTCAAGAGTTAGAAGACTTACAGCAACAGGGAAGATATGACAAAGTGTACGAAAAGGTGAAACAGATATCTAGGAAACCGGGAAAAGGAGGAAGAGGAATAGAGGTTAGCGACAAACAAGGTAGACTCCTAAATGAAACAAATGAAGTTAAGAACCGATGGAAGGAGTACGTGGAGGAACTCTACAGAAGTGAAGACGGAGAATTGCACGACAATCAGGGACTGGAGAAGGAAGAGGAGACTCGAGGGAGAGAGGAGGATATTGGCCCAAGGAGAGAGGAGGATATTGGCCCAGAGGTGCTGGGAGAGGAGGTAAGAGCGGCCATAAAGGAACTGAAAAACAACAAAGCAGAGGGAATAGACAACATACCAGCAGAGATGCTCAAAAGTCTGGAGGATGGTGCCATGAAAGAACTAATAAGGATATGCCAAGATATATACACAACAGGAGAATGGCCACAGGACTTCCTGCAATCCATAATAATACCAATTAAAAAGAAACCAAATGCAACAGCATGCGAGGATTACAGAACCATTAGCCTCCTCACCCATGCGTCAAAAGTCATGATAAGAATACTAGCAAAGAGAGTGCAAGCAAAGACAGAGGCAATTGAGGGGCTGGGAGATGATCAATTTGGTTTTAGAAAGGGCATGGGAACTAGGGATGCGATCGGAACACTAAGAGTACTAACAGAGAGGAGCTGCCAGAATGGTCAGGATGTATTATATGCTTCGTGGATTATGAAAAAGCATTTGATAGAGTTGACTGGAGAAGGCTACTACATGCATTGAGGCGAATGGGAATAGATTGGAGAGACAGAAGATTAATAGGAAACCTATACATGGGACAAAAGATGCGATTAAGAATAGATGGAGAGTACTCGGAACCAGGAAACGTTGGAAGAGGTGTGAGACAAGGATGTCCACTGTCACCATTACTATTTAACATCTATATAGAAGAGCTTGTCAGAGAGGCAGTAGAGGAGATGGAGGAGGGGATAAAGGTTGGTGGCAGATGGATAAAGGCATTAAGGTTTGCAGATGATCAGGCAATGTTGGCGAGAAACCAGAAAGGACTGCAAGCAATGATGGACAGGCTAAATACAACATCAACCGAATACGGGATGAAGATTAACATCAAAAAGACAAAGGTATTGAAGATAAGTAAAGGAAAGGAAACTGTAGTCAGAATACACATTAGAGGAAAACAGATAGAGCAAGTCAAAGAATTCTGCTACCTAGGGAGTATGATCACGACAGATGCCAAATGCCACAGAGAAATTAAATGTGGATAGCAATAGGAAAGGAGGCATTCTCAAACAGGAGAGAATTACTGAGAGGAAAACTAAACAGGAATCTAAAGATAAGAATGATAAAGACACTAATATGGAGCGTGGTGCTGTATGGATCGGAGACATGGACAATGAGAAAAGCGGATATAAGAAGACTGGAAGCTTTCGAAATGTGGACATGGAGAAGAATGGAAAAAATCAGCTGGACAGAACATATAACAAATGAAGAAGTGTTGGGAATAATTGGAGAAGAAAGAGTCCTTATACGCACAATAAGAGACAGGCAAAGGAAATGGATGGGGCACACGCTGAGAGGAGACTCACTACTAAGAACGGTCATCGAAGGAAAAATGAAGGGAGGAAGACAAGAGGAAGACCAAGACAGATGATGCTGGATTGGATGATGACAAACGGCTACAGGAAACTGAAAGAAGAGGCCCAACAACGAGAGAAGTGGCGACGTCGGACATTTGAACCTGCCTAAGAGGCAGAGAACCACAAGAAGAAGACCTCATAGGTAAGCTACCGTAAGAAATAAAGTGTCGAATTTAATAGTTTCAAGATCAAGGAATCCATTTCTCGTAGTGCCAATAGTGTGCGAGTGTTTCTTTCCAAGATGGCGGCCAATATGGCCGCCAAAACACAGATATAAATATCTTAGCTGATAGGTAAGCTACGATAGCAAATGAAGTGTCAAATTTTATAATTTCAAGGTCAAACAGTAGTTTTTTCGCAGTAGCAAAAGTGTCGGGATGATACTATCCAAGATGGCGACCAATGTGGCCGCAGAAACAATACATGCACATTTCAGTTTTAAGTTTAGCTAAAATAACAAAAGAAGTGTCAAATTTAATACATTCAAGATCAACGTATCGAATTCTCGTAGTGGCAATAGTATGGGAGCGTTACTATCCAAGATGGCGTCCATTATGGCCGCAAAAAGCAAAATATGAGCTGATATATACAAATTTCTGTGTTTTGGCGCCATATTGACCGCCATCTTAAAAAATAACACTCACACGCTATTTCTACTACGATAAGTCAATTCCTTGACCTTGAATATACTAAATTTGAAACTTCATTTGTTAATGTATCTTACCTGTGAGCTGAGATACACATAGTTTTGTGTTTTAGCGGCCATATTGTCCGCCATCTTAAAAATTAACACTCTCATACTATTGCCGTTACGACAGGTCGAATCCCTGACCTTGAAAATACTAAATTCGACACTTCGCTTGTTATTATAGCTTGTCTATAAGCTGGGATATGCATATTTTTGTGTTTTGGCGGCCAATATGGCCGCCATCTTGGAAAGTAGACTCTCCACAATTATGCTACTATCAAAACTTAATTCTTTGGTAGAATCAACACTTTATTTATGATTTTAAGTTACTTCTGAGCTCAGATATTTAAAAAAAATATTTTTTCCTATGTTCGAAAAAATAACGACGTCGAGGACCAAGCGGGGTAAATATTTACCCCATGACACTTTGGACTCAAATATCTTTTCCCCACAACATGACATCAAGGTGGTTATGGTGTCAGAATATGTCTGGGGTATTAACTTGTAAACACATGAAACGTCAAATTATAACTCCCCAGAGTTGCTCCGCAATCAACATCCAAATACCCCTGGGGTAATTATTTACCCCGCTTGGTCCTGCGAAGGTTAAACACCTTTAATACGAATTGTTCTCAGAGTTCGTGTGGCATAATACAGCTCAATATCAAATTCCTTATCCTCCAAAGGTTTACTCTCTGTTTTAGCAGACTGATCTTCTGGATATTGACCTGATTGTGACTTGACTAACTTTGGTGCGCTATCGGTTGATGCGTTGTGATCTAAGACAGGCGCTATAGAAGTTACTTACATCACGAAATATTACATGAATTCACGCAGATACCTGGAATTGGATGGTTACGAAGCAGCAGCCTTTATAATTATGGAGTCCTTTGATTTCTGACTCTTAATTATATGTATTCGTTAAAAGCCTTTATTAGCAGTTGCCAGGCGTTGCTAGGTAGCAGTTGCTCGACAAAATGGCTCGTCGTTGTCAAACAGGTGGTTGGTGATGGAGTTGTATAAAAGATAGTCGAGGTATTACCTAGTATTTCGATCATTAATTTCATCGTATGTTAACTATAGACTATCGGTTACTAGGAGTAGTTTTTTCTCGCTTCTTTAGACTTAAGGAGAATTTATAACACATTACAGAAATGGATCCAGTTTGCTATATGGGAATAACACGCCCGGAATGCGTGAGTAGGGATTTCTAGGTGGTTTTAAATGAATAGCGGTCACTAAAGGTCGATTGTTTGTTGTTTAGGCCTACTTTACAGGTAACTTCTGCAAATTTGCACACCTTTTTAAAGAGCGTCAAGGTTTATATGAAAGATTAAATCGGTTCGTATGTGGCATTCCATTATGCTTTTGAATGCAACATTACATGGACAGTGCATAATTAATCAGTAACAGAAAATCACTGGCTTTAGATTTTCATACATCTTGTTCAGCAACGCCCATCGTCCTTGTTATGTATAGCCTACGACGTTAGTTCTTCGGTGGCCATTAGGCTGCGCTGAAGCTCTAGACGATTTTCCCATCGACGTTGAGTCCAGGTCATGCCACAAGATGTCGCTAAACTGTAGATATCGTATTATTATTAGTAGTAGTATTGTTTAATTAGCTCATGGATCGAGAGTTTAACGACATCTTATGGCAACATTGGAAGACAGAAATTTGACAGAAATTACTTTGGCGTAAAACAGCCTTCTTAGCTCAACGAAGGGTTTATGTTTAACCTTCGCAGGACGAAGAGGGGTAAATAATTACCCCAGGGGTGTTTGAATGCTGATTGCGGAGCAACCGTTAGCAGTTATAATTTGACGTTCCATGTGTTTACAAGTTAATACCTCTGACATATTCTGACACCAAAGCCAGGAAAATGTCATGTTGGGGGGAAGAAGATTTTTGAGTTCAAAGTGTCCTGGGGTAAAAATTTACCCCTCTTCGTCCTCGACGTCGTTAATAATTCGTTCATGGTGAATATGCATTTTTCAAAGATATTTTTCATAACTAAACTGTAATCAGAAATAAAGTACTGAATTTACCGCGGAATTCGATTTCAATAGTTGCAATAATTTTGGGAGTGCAATTTCCAAGATGGCGGCCAAGATGGCCGCCAAAACACAGAAATATGCATCTTTCAGCTCATAGGTATGCTAAAATGACAAATAAACTCTCCAATTTCGTAGTTTCGAGGTCAAGGAATCCATTTATCGTAGTGAGAATAGTCTGTCAATACTACTTTCCAAGATGGCGGCCAAGATGGCCACCAAACACAGAAATATGCATATTTCCGCTCATATGTATGCTACAATGACAAATGAACCCTCCACTTTCATAGTTCCGAGGTCAAGGAATCCATATATCGTAGTGAGAATAGTCTGTCAATACCACTTTCCAAGATGGCGGCCATCCCTTAGAGGTAAATTAGTATTGGCAGACTATTCTCACTGCGATAAATGGATTTATTTACCCCGAAACTATGAAAGTGGAGGGTTATATTTCCGCTCATAGGTAAGATACAATGACAAATGAACCCTCCACTGTCATAGTTCCGAGGTCAATGAATCCAATTATCGTAGTGAGAATAGTCTGTCAATACCACTTTCAAGATGGCGGCCAAGATGGCCGCCAACAACACAGAAAATATGCATATTTCAGCTCATAGGTAAGCTACAATGACAAACGAACTCTCCACTTTCATAGTTCCGAGGT
>JACEVL010001543.1:5000-25597 GCA_020284085.1 Aporrectodea caliginosa
TGGACACAAAAGCCGATTGGTTAGAACGCTCCGCCTAGACACCTTTAACATGCTGTCACCCGATGCTATATAAAAGTCTGAATGGGTTGTTTGTTTGATCCTGGTTGTCATTGAGCTGAAGAGTGTTAGGGAAGCTAACCATGCATTTTATAAAACTGTTTAGTTCCAAACAAAGATATACCGGAAAACAGTAGCCGAGTGGTTGAAACGCTCTTCTTAGACACCTTTAAAATATTAGCAACTGATGCTCTATAAGTATTAGATACAGTAGCAATTATAACTCACTGAGCTGTAATTATTAGTGTAATATGCCAAAAACTAATCTTTGTCGGCGGCAACGGCCTATGTTGTCATAAGCTGCCGTTAAACTGTGGATCATCCAGCAATTATAACTCCGCCACTGTTTGCTTTCTGACAGCGCCAGTCCCAAGCCTAGATAAACAAGGAGGACGACGCTAATGTTCTTTGTTACCACACAGTGGTCGTTAAACAGTAATCAAGCAAAAGCCAGTTGCCTACACACGTGTTTCTTAGACACCTTTAAAATGATACTGTCTGATGCTATATAGGAGCGCGACACTATTAGGCTGTTTGGTTTGTTCAACATCAGTCAGATAAAATAGCCGCTAATCATCTCTGTCATAACAATCTATACACTTCCTAAGAAGGTATATATATAATAATCAGATCACGGTAGCCGATTGGTTAGAGCGTTTGCCTTGCAACGCGGAGATAACGGGTTCGATCCTTCTCCACTGAGGCGGTTACTGTGTAGGTCAGTAAACTAGTAGGGTAGTATTCTTTTCCAGCACCTTCACATCTGCACCAAGCTCTATAATAATGCCATTGCATTTCGAGGCACGTTCAGATGATGTTGCGGAGAAGGAGACCCGATTTTATAATTTAACTAGATATTTGCCCGTCCTAAGACGGTTAAAAACAATTTGAAAATGTCAAGAGATGCGTCTTCTCGTGCTATGATTGACATAAGTCTTCTCCCTACAGGCTTCATATACACAGATGGACGCACGCACGCACGGAGATTTCTGTGCGTTTATATTATTAATAAATAAGCTGTCGTTAAACTCTGGATTCATCCAGCCAATTGATTACACACGGCTTCCTTGGACACCTTTAAAATGTTACTATCCGATGCTATATAAGAACACGACACTTTAGACGGTTCAGATGTTTTCAATAAATCCAGCACAAGTTTTCACTCATGAGGAATTAGACTTACCTCAGGCAAAAAATAATGATAAATGAAATATCTCGAATTATTCCTGTATACCTTGCAAGAGCTAGATGCACTCAAATAACTAAATAACTTCCTTCAATCAAACTCTAACGAGAATAGGTAGTACTGCTAGTCAGTTGTTCTAGTTAGTATTTTGAATCATCCTTTATCCATGAACACATTCGGCCACGCCCCATTTATCTCTGGAGGAGACAAGCCATTGAAATGGACTTTTTACAGCAAGTCATTACAAATCATACAGAACTAAGAACATAATAAAAATCTGTTTCAATTAGTAGAAGTTATGTCACAAAACTTGACACCCAACTGTTCTCCGAAACTGTTTTCGCACTGTCAAATCGCCCGATCGAAAGCGTATCTCAGTTCAAAGAACAACACAAGGATTGATTGACACAGACGAAAAACAGTTCTTGAGTCTTCTAATTACTGCTAAATAAAAAGGACGAATCGAACGATACAGTCTCAATGTCGTTGACATATTACACTCACAGCAAATCCAACCAATCCAACAAAATAGCACCCAACTAATCCACTCTTTGTCAGCTCCAACCGCCGGCTGCTCGATCCTTGCCTTTGGGGACGTGCAGCACCCTCCATAGACCCACAGACCATTCGCCTGCATGCAACGCCATCCATGATCCAACCCACACCCACGAAACTCTAGCTAAGCCTCTATCTACCAGGAAAGATACCGAATATCTTTGTTTACCAAGTGTCCCGTTTCAAACCGGCTTCGGGCTGGGCATTTTTTCAACGACATCTACCCTAATGAAATTCCAATGCCCGTTAAGAGGGCGTGTATCTTGCTTGACATCCCATCAAACTTCCTTTTTCTTTGTGCAAACATTGACAAGCGGTAACAGGCTACAGATGGCTAAATGACAGGCTCACGTGGTTCTGTACACAGATATAGGAAGGATTGATGGGTCGTGTTATTCCATGGCTGCTTTGGCCACATGAGCTTCGTTCTAGATTACACAAACACATGGTTCTTCAGATGAGGGCTCACATGTCGTACAGATTTCTATCATGGGCATTAATCCTACGTAATGGTGCTTCAGTGTGTGTGTGTGTGTGTGTGTGTGTGTGTGTGTGTGTGTGTGTGTGTGTGTGTGTGTGTGTGTGTGTGTGTGTGTGTGTGTGTGTGTGTGTGTGTGTGTATGTGTGTGTGTGTGTGTGTGTAAGTGTGTGTGTGTGTAAGTGTGTGTGTGTGTGTGACAGTGTTGTGTGTGTGTGTGTGCGCGTGTGTGTGTGTGTTTGCATGTATGTGTGCAGCTATGTGTATTTATGTGCTGGCATAGGTGTGTGTGCGTGCGTGCGTGCGTGTGTGTGTGTGTGTGTGTGTGTGTGTGTGTGTGTCAGTGTGTGTGTGGTGTGTGTGTGCGTGTGTGTGTGTGTGGTGTGTGTGTGTGTGTGTGTGTGTTTGTGTGTGTGTGTTTTTGCGTGTATCAGGTGATGGCCATTGGCCAATGATCATTCCAGTGAGCTGTCAATCGAGTGGTCGGGGGTTCAAATCCCTGATAGGGCAGACATCTTCTTAAAAATTTCAGTACACTATAATAGTCAGTGTGATATAAAATAGCCACCCGACCTCATATGCCGAGGCCAAAAATGAAGTCGCTTATAGCTTATTGTGACGAAAATTGCAAATTTTTGCAGATTTTGACTATAGTTGAGATTTGGGGTTCACGCATTGCAGACTGCATTGTGTTGTTGATGTTTGACCGGGTCAAATTTAGAGTTCGACCGATGATATTTTACACGCATTAAAGACGTTGAAAAATTTATGGAAATTCGACCGACTTTACTATGGGCGCGATATGCGGTAGCCTTACTGTAAAGATTCCTGGCTAAAGGTTCATTACAAATTGTCGTAATTATCTTGCATATCAATATTATAGCATTAAAAAGGTGTGTTAAAGACTGATCTTTTTCTGTAGTTACAAGTGTTTAACGTTCGACGGCATTTGGCTACCAGATCTTATCTGATTCTAGTAGCAGTTTCAGTTTAACGACACTGTGTGATAACAAAGATCATTAGCGTCCCCTTTTTATCCAGGCTTTGGACTGGCACTGCCAGAGCGCGAGCAGTGGCCGTGTTTTATTTCATCCATTAAACTTTACTGAGAAGTTCTCTCAATTCAAACAGTGAATGACCTTCACTGAATATATAACATTGGATGAGAGCATTTTAAAGGTGTCTAAGGAGAACACTAATAATGTTCAGTGTTCAACGACATCTTCTGGCTGCCAGGATCGTTTACCATGACCTTATTTAACTGAGTAGTTTTAAAGCAAGCAGTAGTAGTAGTTTCAGTTTAACGACACTGTGTCATAACATAGATGATTCGCGTTGCCCTCCTCCTTTCTTCAGGCTTGGGATTGGCACTGCCAGGACACGAGCAGTGGCGAAATGTCTTTTTCCAATGTTTAACAACGTCGTCTTGCGACATCAAAGGCAGTTGACGACAATTCCAAAATGTGAAATTTATAGCGTTCGAAAGACACCTTTTTAAAGCTGCCAGAAAAATTACTTATTATCTTTAACTTACTTATTTTAACTTATTTTTTTGAAATTGAAAAAATTAAAATAGAGTAGAGTTAAATGGTAATATAGATGGGTGATCGAGAAAAACGTGTGTGTGTGTGTGTGTGTGTGTGTGTGTGTGTGTGTGTGTGTGTGTGTGTGTGTGTGTGTGTGTGTGTGTGTGTGTGTGTGTGTGTGTGTGTGTGTGTGTGTGTGTGTGTGTGTGTGTGTGTGTGTGTGTGTGTGTGTGTATGTATGTATGCATGTATGCATGTATGTATGTATGTATGTGTGTATGCATGTATGTATGTATGAATGTATGTATGTATGCAGTAAAGATCCGAGAAATTAATCTATGATAAACCGACCCGACCGGGAAGCGAACCCGGGGCGCCATCTTTGCAGCAATTGTGACACACACACAAAATTAAATTTAAAAAGTTCTTGTTGAACAATCTTAATGTACATGAGATTCTTACAGAAGTTATTAACATTTTAAAATAGCTTCATTCACAAGTTTACAACATAATATGTAATTATAATATTATGATAGTCTTATTCTACTTTTGTATTTTCAATAAGTTATCTGTCACTATAATAGAACATTGGTATAAAAAATACAGCCCGTAAAAACAAAGTTTTTTACTATATCCATCTAGTATCCTATAACGTGTACTCTGAAAATAGTCCGCGTACATTTTACGACATAGCGTGCGTTTAATGAGGCAGCGCCCCCGTTTTTGTTGCGGCCAATGGCAACGCTGGCCAATGGCAACGCTGCGTATCGGAAAAGGGATTCCCCGATTCGAAAATTTGAGTCCCCGATTCTATAAGCTTGCCTTTTTTGGGGAGCTGAAATTTTGATAGAATGAAGTGTCTGCGAGGGCGAGTCTATCTGCCAAGTTTCAGGACGATTGAATGATTGTAAGTGATCGAATTAGTCGTCGCAAGATTTGACTTTTTAGCCTGTGGCTCAAACATATATAGATATATTCAAGATTTCCGTAAGTTAAACTAGATGGATAATAAAAAGAACCAATAGTAAAAACAAAGTTTTTTACTATATCCATCTAGTATCCTATAACGTGTACTCTGAAAATAGTCCGCGTTCATTTTACAACATAGCACGCTTAACGAGGCAGCGCACCCATTATTGTTGCAGCCAATCACAACGCTGGCCAATCACAACGGTGCGTATCGGAAAAGGGATTCCCCGATTCGAAAAGTTGAGTCCCCGATTCTATAAGCTAGCCTCTTTTGGGGGAGCTGAAATTTTGATAGAATGAAGTGTGTGCGCGGGCGAGTCTGTCTGCCAAGTTTCACGACGATTGAATGATTGTAAGTGATCGAACTAGTCGTCGCAAGATTTGACTATTTAGCCTGTGGCTTAATCAATCAAGATGCATGCAAGCAATCAAGATTCCCGCAAGTTAAACTAGATGGATAAAAATATACAATAAAATACAGCCCGTAAAAACAAAGTTTTTTACTATATCCATCTAGTATCCTATAATGCGTCTTACGAAGCAGTTACCTCTACAAATATATAGTCCGCGTACATTTTACGACATAGCGTGCGTTTAATGAGGCAGCGCGCCCGTTTCTGTTGCGGCCAATGACAACGCTGGCCAATGACAACGCTGCGTATCGGAAAAGTTGAGTCCCCGATTCTAGAAGCTAGCCTTTTTTGGGGAGCTGAAATTTTGATAGAATGAAGTGTCTGCGAGGGCGAGTCTATCTGCCAAGTTTCAGGACGATTGAATGATTGTAAGTGATCGAATTAGTCGTCGCAAGATTTGACTTTTTAGCCTGTGGCTCAAACATATATAGATATATTCAAGATTTCCGTAAGTTAAACTAGATGGATAATAAAATACAGCCCGTAAAAACAAAGTTTTTACTATATCCATCTAGTATCCTATAACGTGTACTCTGAAAATAGTCCGCGTCCATTTTACAACATAGCGTGCGTTTAATGAGGCAGCGCGCCCGTTTCTGTTGCGGCCAATGGCAACGCTGGCCAATGGCAACGCTGCGTATCGGAAAAAGGGATTCCCCGATTCGAAAAGTTGAGTCCCCGATTCTATAAGCTAGCCTTTTGGGGGAGCTGAAATTTTGATAGAATGAAGTGTCTGCGAGGGCGAGTCTATCTGCCAAGTTTCAGGACGATTGAATGATTGTAAGTGATCGAATTAGTCGTCGCAAGATTTGACTTTTTAGCCTGTGGCTCAAACATATATAGATATATTCAAGATTTCCGTAAGTTAAACTAGATGGATAATAAAATACAGCCCGTAAAAACAAAGTTTTTTACTATATCCATCTAGTATCCTATAACGTACACTACTCTTAAAATAGTCCGCGTACATTTTACGACATAGCGTGCGTTTAATGAGGCAGCGCCCCCATTTTTGTTGCGGCCAATGGCAACGCTGGCCAATGGCAACGCTGCGTATCGGAAAAGGGGATTCCCCGATTCGAAAAGTTGAGTCGCCGATTCTATAAGCTAGCCTTTTTGGGGAGCTGAAATTTTTATAGAATGAAATGTCTGCGAGGGCGAGTCTTTCTGCCAAGTTTCATGACGATTGAATGATTGTAAGTGATCGAATGAGTCGTCGCAAGATTTGACTTTTTAGCCTGTGGCTCAAACATAGTTACATAGTTACATAATTATATTCAAGCAAGCAAGCAAGATTCCCGTAAGTTAAACTAGATGGATAATAAAAATACAGCCCGTAAAAACAAAGTTTTTTACTATATCCATCTACTATCCTATAATGCGTCTTATGAAGCAGTTACCTCTACAAATATATAGTCCGCGTTCATTTTACGACTGCGGCCAATCACAACGCTGGCCAATCACAAAGCTGCGTATCGGAAAAGGGGATTCCCCGATTCGAAAAGTTGAGTCCCCGATTCTATAAGCTAGCCTTTTTTGGGGAGCTGAAATTTTGATAGAATGAAGTGTCTGCGAGGGCGAGTCTATATGCCAAGTTTCACGACGATTGAATGATTGTAAGTGATCGAATTAGTCGTCGCAAGATTTGACTTTTTAGCCTGTGGCTCAAACATATATAGATATATTCAAGATTTCCGTAAGTTAAACTAGATGGATAATAAAATACAGCCCGTAAAAACAAAGTTTTTACTATATCCATCTAGTATCCTATAACGTACACTACTCTTAAAATAGTCCGCGTACATTTTACGTCATAGCGTGCGTTTAATGAGGCAGCGCCCCCATTTTTGTTGCGGCCAATGGCAACGCTGCGTATCGGAAAAGGGGATTCCCCGATTCGAAAAGTTGAGTCGCCGATTCTATAAGCTAGCCTTTTTTGGGGGAGCTGAAATTTTTATAGAATGAAATGTCTGCGAGGGCGAGTCTATCTGCCAAGTTTCATGACGATTGAATGATTGTAAGTGATCGAATGAGTCGTCGCAAGATTTGACTTTTTAGCCTGTGGCTCAAACATAGTTACATAGTTACATAATTATATTCAAGCAAGCAAGCAAGATTTCCGTAAGTTAAACTAGATGGATAATAAAATACAGCCCGTAAAAACAAAGTTTTTTACTATATCCATCTACTATCCTATAATGCGTCTTATGAAGCAGTTACCTCTACAAATATATAGTCCGCGTTCATTTTACGACTGCGGCCAATCACAACGCTGGCCAATCACAACGCTGCGTATCGGAAAAGGGATTCCCCGATTCGAAAAGTTTAGTCCCCGATTCTATAAGCTAGCCTTTTTGGGGGAGCGGAAATTTTGATAGAATGAAGTGTGTGCGAGGGCGAGTCTATATGCCAAGTTTCACGACGATTGAATGATTGTAAGTGATCGAACTAGTCGTCGCAAGATTTGACTTTTTAGCCTGTGGCTCAATCAAGCAAGCAAGCAAGCAAGCAAGATTCTCGCAAGTTAAAGTAGATGGATAATAAAATACAGCCCGTAAAAACAAAGTTTTTTACTATATCCATCTAGTATCCTATAATGCGTCTTATGAAGCAGTTACCTCTACAAATATATAGTCCGCGTTCATCTTACGACTGCGACCAATCACAACGCTGGCCAATCACAACGCTGCGTATCGGAAAAGGGGATTCCCCGATTCGAAAAGTTTAGTCCCCGATTCTATAAGCTAGCCTTTTTTGGGGGAGCTGAAATTTTGATAGAATGAAGTGTGTGCGAGGGCGAGTCTATCTGCCAAGTTTCACGACGATTGAATGATTGTAAGTGATCGAACTAGTCGTCGCAAGATTTGACTTTTTAGCCTGTGGCTCAATCAAGCAAGCAAGCAAGCAAGCAAGCAAGATTCCCGCAAGTTAAACTAGATGGATAATAAAATACAGCCCGTAAAAACAAAGTTTTTTACTATATCCATCTAGTATCCTATAATGCGTCTTACGAAGCAGTTACCTCTACAAATATATAGTCCGCGTTCATTTTACAACATAGCATGCGTTTAATGAGGCAGCGCACCCGTTTCTGTTGCGACCAATGGCAACGCTGGCCAATGGCAACGCTGCGTTTCGGAAAAGGGGATTCCCCGATTCGAAAAGTTGAGTCCCCGATTCTATAAGCTAGCCTTTTTTGGGGGAGCTGAAATTTTGATAGAATGAAGTGTGTGCGAGGGCGAGTCTATATGCCAAGTTTCACGACGATTGAATGATTGTAAGTGATCGAACTAGTCGTCGCAAGATTTGACTTTTTAGCCTGTGGCTCAATCAATCAAGCAAACATTCAAGCAAGCAAGATTCCCGCAAGTTAAACTAGATGGATAAAAAATACAGCCCGTAAAAACAAAGTTTGTTACTATATCCATCTAGTATCCTATAACGTGTACTCTGAAAATAGTCCGCGTTCATTTTACAACATAGCACGCTTAACGAGGCAGCGCGCCCATTATTGTTGCAGCCAATCACAACGCTGGCCAATCACAACGCTCCGTATCGGAAAAGGGATTCCCCGATTCGAAAAGTTTAGTCCCCGATTCTATAAGCTAGCCTTTTTTGGGGAGCTGAAATTTTGATAGAATGAAGTGTGTGCGAGGGCGAGTCTGTCTGCCAAGTTTCACGACGATTGAATGATTGTAAGTGATCGAATTAGTCGTCGCAAGATTTGACTTTTTAGCCTGTGGCTCAAACATTCAAACATTCAATCAATCAAGATTCCCGCAATTTTAAGTAGATGGATAAAAAGAGTGAAAAATGACAGTTCTTCGTCATATGAACAATTTAATAAGTGACTAATTCACACATCAGGAAATCTATTTACATAGGGTTTTGACTTGTTTAGAACAATTTTTCAATATTTCTCTTTACTAATGTAGCACCATTAACAGTGCGACCACTCTCCATTTTCCGAAATCCCAAGCTCTTACCAGAAAAATCCCAAGATAGGCCGAAAGTGTTCCAAAAATCCCAAGTTACTGAAAAGGAAAGAGTTGTGATGAAATATGAAATGCGTTTTAACAATCACAATTATTCAATAAAACGCCTACTTATAAGAGCTGGCAAAGAAAAAACCAGAGCATAACATTGAATTCATTAAAAATTACAATGTTTACAAGCAACAATAATAATAAACGTCTTTCAAACAGGTCCACGTAGCGAGTTTTTTCTAATCTGATACTCTGCCACTGTTGAAAAGTACGGTAAAAGTAGTCTCTAGTAGACCTTAGAAAAAATCCCAAGATTGCTGTGTAAAATCCCCAGATCCCAAGTCAGACCCCCAAAATCCCAAGATCTTAGGAAAAATCCCAAGGAGTGGTCACACTGACCATTAAGCTTCGAGTAGCATTATTTATTCAGCGTGTCTTACTTATAGGGCAATTAAATACTTATAACAGGTGTCGAAGGGACTCCTCTTTTTCTCCTAATACCGGCCTCTTTCAAGCTTTTCGGCAGCGCTCTGCATGACCTCCGTGACCTTTTCATATTTCCACAGAATTAATATATTATGTTGAGTCAGGCGACTGCTCTAATTAACGCCTCTGAACTATCAACTCCATCGAGGTCAAATAAGAGGTCAACTATTATTAATCGGGCACGGTTTCATAATTCATGTGCATTTCCGTGAATTAGAAATCAAAACCATCTCTTGCACTCTCATCAGTAAATTGCCGTCATCAAATCAAGGTCGTCATTATCGTCGTCGTCATCATCATCATCATCATCGTCGTCGTCGTTGTCAACATTGTCGTCATTGTTATCATCATCATCGTCGTCGTCGTCGTCTTCGTAGTCGTCATCATCATCATCATCATCATCATCATCATGGCGCGGTGGTGTAGGGGTATATTCGGTGCCTTGCAGCCGGAGGGTTGCGGGTTCGAATCCACCTCAAGCCGCCGCGTAGGGACCCTGGGCAAGTCCTTCACTCGCAATTGCTCATGCGCTTCGGCGTGAAACTCCGATTCAGCGTCCGCGCAGTAGTCGGGAGCGCCTCTGAGTAGAAATCTTGAAGGGGCGCTATAACAAGTGCTCATACATACATCATCATCATCATCACCGCCTTCCAATACGTTGCATGTCTGTCCAGTGCAATGACAGTTAGACCACCTCTACCATTACTATTCGTGAAGATTGAATTACCCAAAGATGAACTATAGCTGCTATTTATATCATCTGAATAACGCGTTTTGCAGGTGTTTTATGTGGAATAATAATAATAATATAATATCTTTTCTTTAATTTAGCGCCTGACAGACGCACTGCGCTGTACATTTACATGTTATGCAATTGGAAACAATCTTAACTAGTTAACTACTAACAGAACAGACAGCTTGTAATACAACGGCGCTAATAGCAGCCTACAAAGCAAATCCGCCCTAACGGGGCTCGAACTCGGTACCTCTCGCACTCTTTGCCAGATGTTATCCAACGCGCCACCGGACCCCCCCATCGTAAACCAGTTCCAAAATTAAGCCAAACTCTTGGTTACTATTGAATTGGTTTTTTTACAACGCCTTGTATTATATTGCACTATACTGCATCATACTATATTATCTAATCCGTGGTTTAAGCGATTTGGAATTCCAACAGTTCAACGACAGCTTATGGTATAAAAGGCCGTTGATGTTGATATTCATCATCATCGTCGTCGTCGTCGTCGTCATCATCATCATCATCATCATCATCATCATTATCATCATCATCATCATTATCATCATCAACAACAACAACAGCAGCAGCAACAACAACAACATAAATACCATGATCATCATTATCAGCTACTTAATATTATTTTAATGATGATGTTGTTGCTGCTGATTATAATGTCAGCGTTGATGATGATGTGCTTTTGTTGACGAGGTTGGTGTTGTTCTTGTCGATGATGACGATGACGATGACGACGACGATGATGACGACGACGACGACGACGACGACGACGACGACGACGATGATGATGATGATGACGATGATTTCCATGCACATATAAGCGCATATACATGTATATATCCAGCGTATTTCATCCCGCAGTTAAAGCGCTGTGGGGAGCTGGCATAATGTACAAACTCCGCCACTGTTCGCTTTCTGACAGTGCCAGTCCCAAGCCTGGATAACGGAGGAGGGCGACGCTAATGGTCTTTGTTACCACACAGTGTCGTTAAACTGAAACCACTACTACTGCAGATGTACATGTATCTTTTCAATGAGACCGATGCAGACCGCAATTAATATCAACTCTCGAACGTTAAAAGCATCACAAGCTATCCTTCCTAAAGTAGGCGAACATGTCAAACGCATATATTAATATATTATGCGCATGTGGATATATGAATCTACACGTGATATTATATGAACATGCATGATGTATTTAATTACTGTTTAAATCTATATCTATCATAAGATTAAATCTGATGTAAATTTATCCGTTTTTTATGGCGACCGTGCGGCCTCGGTATTATACATTATATGTGGCGTTTAATCAAGTGAATGCAGGAATGTGCTGTCTGGAGGGAATTCTTTCAGTTGTATAGTTCTGCCTCGGGGTCAATATTGTCATCTCTCTCTCCCCCTCTCTCTCTCGTTGTTTGTTTCTGTATCTCTATGTCTCTCTGTATCTCTATGTCTCTATGTCTGTCTCTCGCTTGTTTATCTCTCTGTCTCTCTCACGCGCGCTCTGTCTCTCTGTGTGCCTTTCTCTCGCTGTTTCTCTTTGTCTCCTGCGCTTATTCTCCACTCTGTCTCTCGCTCTCTATCTGTCTGTCTCTCTCTCTTTCACACACACACACACACACACACACACACACACACACACACACACACACACACACACACACACACACACACACACACACACACACACACACACACACACTCCTTAACGCAAGAAGTGTCCTTCCAAAGAAGCAGTTCTCATTAGAGCACACTACAGATTGTCCAATTAATTCCTTAATTTGAACGTGAATCCCATCGGGCAACACTGAAACTCGACCTAGATCACTTCCGCACCGTCTCTTTACCTCTCAGTGGGGGTCGCCAGGTACACAAGACGCCCCCGCATTCCTTGGGGAACAATACCCTCGCATACCTTCGCGTTCTTTGTTGTCTTCAGGGTGGTTGACCGGGATGGGGGCGAGAAGGGACACCTGTATTTAGAGGTTATTGTAGAAATACTCCAGGTGTCTATATATAGGCCTACAGCTGGTATTTAGAGGTAATAGAGGTTAGAGGTTATAGCAGAAATACTCCAGGTGTCTCTATAGAGCTGCAGGGCAGAGCCCTCGAGTTGACAAAGGTTCCTGCTAGGCAACAATAACCTGTCAGCTGTAGCTACGACAGAGGCTATAGAGAGAGATTTGCATAATTCAGCACTATCTGAAGAACAATAAGAAGAGCAGTCCCTTACGCTAGCCCTGAGGCAGCCATAGGTATAAACTCCGCCACTGTTCGCTTTTTGCCAGTGCCAGTCCCAAGCCTGGATGAAGGAGGAGGGCGACGCTAATGATCTTTGTTATTACACAGTGTCGTTAAACTGAAACTACTGCTATAGGTATGAAGTGTCAGCGACTTCATTTCATTAGCCTCGGCATTTAAGGGCGACTGGCCAGTCCTCTCCCTCGCCGTCCAATATCCAACCGACAGTGTGAGGTCAGTGTACTCGTTGTAGCTGAGTCGACTAGGGGGCGCAGGTGATAGTCCGTGAAACAGAAACCTCGCAACAAATGATTTGAACCCGGACCTCTCGGTTGATGGTCCAGCTCGCTAACCACTGAGCTATCGCGCACTCGATACCCACTACATACGTAGAGGTAAAGGCGGTTGGTCATTAAGAAAGTTGTACATACATACATTGTAGCCTATACATACATTATGCATACATAGATACATGCATTCATTGTATTGTATTGTATTGTATTTGAACACTTGTTATAGCGCCCCTACCAGATTGCCCATTCAGAGGCTCTCCCGACTACTGCGCGAACGCTGAATCGGAGTTTCACGCCGAAGCGCATGAGCAATTGCAGTGAAGGACTTGCCCAGGGTCCATACGCGGCGACTTTGAGGTGGATTCGAACCCGCAACCCTCCAGCTGCAAGGCATCGAACATACCCCTATACCACCGCGCCCCAGTTGTATTGTGATGTATAATCACATGCATTCATACATACATGTACACATACATGTAAACATACATGTACACATACTACACATATACATACACAGATTCATATGTACAACACATGCATACTGTTCCAGCTAAAGATAGATATTCGTTACGCCTAAAGTCTCATCTTTCTATATCTGTTTTATAAACAACCACGTATGGCGTTCTCCTTGGGTTAAAAAGGCGCTACTCAAGAACGAATATATAACGATCAGTTATAAACACATAGATATGTAAAGACATGTATGTATGCATATATAGATATATATATTCGTTATATATTCGTTCTTGAGTAGCGCCTTTTTAACCCAAGGAGAACGCCATACGTGGTTGTTTATAAAACAGATATAGAAAGATGAGACTTTAGGCGTAACGAATATATGTATATATATATACATACATACATGTCTTTACATATCTATGTGTTTATAACCGGTCGTTATATATTCGTTCTATTACTGCAGGCTATGGCTGATGGTCTGGAGGCAAAGGACCACCATGTCACTGAGCTAGATGCTACCGATATATTATGCGCATATCGTATGAGAATGTGCTGGCGAACTTTGAGATCTCAAGCACATGGATGGAGCTTGTATTTGTGTGTAGGCCGATGTATGTAGGCCATCTCGTGGGCCTATGTCTTCTCTACATAGCAGTATATGAGTAAATACAGTATATTTCGACTGTTCTTTTAGCCGTGCTGGAGTTGGGAGAGCCTCTGAGTAGTTTTCTTGAAGTGGCGCTATACAAATGTTCGATATGAATGAATGAATGAATGAATAATTCAGATCATCTTACTCCTCTCTCTTTCTCTTTCTCTCCTCCTGTCTCTCTGTCTCCGCCTCTCTTTCTCTCTCTTTCTCTCTCTCTGTCTCTCTCCCTCTCTGTCTCTGTCTCTGTCTGTCTCTCTCTTTCTGCCTTTAATACCGCAGTCAGTATTCGTAATCATAAACTCCACATTTCAGAAGCGCTACTCAAAAGCTTTGCACAGATAACCAGCTTATTTCACGAGCGCTGGGTCAAGTCAGAAGGGTTGTCCAGATATACCAAGTGAATATCCAAGGGAGATAAAGAGGCGTTGAATATTCAATGAAATATAAAAAGAATTCAATTATGTCAATAACAGAATTTAATAAGCGTCATGCTGTTACAGCAATAACTTATGACTATTATGATAATATGCCAAACATAATGTAAAGCAACCAGTCGTGCTATGTTTACAGCTCTTAGTTTTAGAGTGGAGCTATACAAATTTCAATTTTACGATTACGATTATGTAGAAGTTAAACAAAATCTTCTCAGATGTGTATACTCACGCAAAGCTTCTTCGTATGAATCTGAGCTACCGTACAAAGGCGAATGTAGACCCAGTTGTTGTTTTATAGAAACTCCTTAATCCTTCTCAACAAACGTAGAACCTAGTATGTGCGTCCTAACACCCGTCGATGTAAGAAGCTGGCATCCGAAAGATGTCGTTAGAATTCAAACAGGAAGTGCAGTGTTATAGTCCTCTGATGCTGTGTAGCATGAGATCTCGCCTTTGATGTGATTTGATATCGACCGCGAAAGAAGAAACGATACACGCGAGAGTTCAGATCAGCCAGGCACAGTCGATGAAGCGAGTTGAACAATGGTAATGGTAGATACGGTCGCCTTTAGTAGGACAAAGAATTGCGCCAGATTCGGGACCTACTAGCACAACGGACTGGCAGTCAGTCAGTCAGGCAGGCGACTCTCTGTCTGTCTGTATCTGTCTGTCTGTCTGTCTGTCTCTCTGTCTCTCTCTCTCTCTCTATTACTCTATGTCTGTCTGTCTGAGTGTCTCTGTCTCTATCTCTTTGTCTCTCTCTATCTCTCTGTCTCTCTCGGTCTCTCTATTACTCTCCCTCTATCTAATGCTCTGTTTCTGTCTATCTGTGTGTCTATCTGTTTCTGTATCTCTGTATCTCGGTCTGTGTTATTGTCTTCTTTCTCGTGCATACACGTTCTCTCTGTCTTTGTATCAGTCTGTCTGTCTCTCTCTGTCTCTGTCTCTCTCTGTGTCTTGTTTTGTCTGTCTCTGTCTGTCTCTCGATCTGCCTGTCTGTCTGTCTGTCTCTCTCACCAGCGGATAACGCCAAGACTCGGCGGGCAATGATCGTCCGTGTGAGTATATGAGAATCCAAAGGCCTGACTAAAATAAACACTCTGGCCTTCTGCTCAATCTGCTGATGGCTTGTTACTCTTCGATCTGGTTTGTCTCGTCTGCCCTATATTTGCTTATGAAGAAGTACAGGTGAACAAGCAGATTCTCTCATCGCAAGTCTCTGCTTCAGCGATCCTTGGAACGGCAGAAACACGCCCCCGTTACTACTGTCACCCTTATCGTTTCGATAAGGGTGACAGTTTGAATAATTGGCATATCAAAACCAGGGGTTGTCTGTCTGTCTGTCTGTCTGTCTGTCTGTCTGTCTGTCAATCTGCCTGCCTGCCTTTATATCTGCCTGTCGGCCTGTCTGTCTGTCTGTGTGTGTATTAAAGAATCCAACACCCTATGTCCAAACGAGAAGGTTTAAAATCGTATGTATAGATTATGCCTTCACAAAATGAGACGGGTTTGAATAATCCTGTATCGATACCTTTCCAAAAATGAAGATTTAAATCATCCGGTATCGATCTTTCCAAAACGAGAAGGATCTAAATCGTCATGTATCGATATATTTCACAAAGCGAGAAGGATTTAAATCATCCTGTATCAATAGGCCTATATTTCCAAAGCCGGGAAAGGATTTAAACCGTCCGGTATCGATATCTCTTGAAAACCAAATAAGGGTTTCAATCGTCGTAAAAGTGTTGATATCTTTCCAAAATCAGACAGGTTTTAATCCGGATAATCAATCTTTATTGACACTTAGCTTATCCAAAAGACTCTAAACATTAATAAATATATACATGTAGGACTAGGTCCTGTTTGAAAGCTGTGTATAGAGTCGTGAAAAGTCCGAATCATGCTTCATCAGACACGAGTCGTGAGACGATGCGAGTTCGTGACTTCGTTGTTGCTGTCTGTTGTTCTCTGTTGTCTGTTGTTGTCTGTTGTTGTCTGTTGTTCGGACAACAGCAACAGATGTTGTAAAGATCGTCGAGTCTTCTGGCGCCACGGAACTGAACAAACGAGGCCAGAGGGTCTTCAGTGGAGCGGAACAACAATGCAAAAGTCAGTCGAGCGAAACGAATGTCCGGAAGAAAATAGACATGTTCTTAGAGAAGCGGATTGAGAAGGACAGAGAAAGAGATAGAGAGATACAAAGACATAGAGAGCAAGAGAGAGAGAGAGAGACAGACAGACAGACAGACAGACAGAGACATAGCCAAACGAGCGGTCTATGCAAGGCCATCTATTGTGGTCATACAAGGTCACCCGTTGCGCTCAGCAAGGTTGCTACTCTGTTAAGAATAGTGTCTAGTAATAGCAGATACTACAGCGTGGCTGATACGTTTATGGAACCAGCCTCCAATCTGTAGTTAGCAGAAGTTAGATGGGAAGAAGATTCATGACCACGAATACGAAATTTACTGAAAAGTCTATCTTCAGAGTCTGATGGAATCATTTAAGGCGACGTCTTTGGAAGGCAGACACTAGCACAACAGGCCACACGACCGACTTACCCTGGAGGTAGAGTACCGCAACGACACACACAACTTGTCTCGCATTCTTGTAGACACTACTGTCAACCGTTTCACTCTAGTAATGTCGCCTTTTGCAATCAATCTGGTTACATGTCTGGATCTAAGCCGTAATGATCTAATATTGTAATTGTAATCAGAGAGTTATCTAGCGCCTCTTCAGACCGTGACATAGATAGACAGACAGACAGACAAACACACAAGCACAGACAGAGGCAGAGGCAGAGACAGACAGACAGACAGAGACAGACAGAGACAGAGAGAAAGAGAGAGAGAGAGACAGACAGAAAGAGACTTATCGGAGGCTCTTTCGACCTAAAGACGGAATTCCAGGATCGAAATAACTGGTTTGCAAGCGCTTGTGGAATAGATATAAAGAAAGACGAAGGAGTTCACGTCATAAAGGCTGTTAGGCAACCTATATTCCAGAAAGCTGGACTGACAACAGCGAAGCTTCGGTGCCGCACAGTGGATGTTCTGGTTGGAGGAACAACGAGGTCACCCTATGCAGCAGAGCGAGGAAATCTACAGGCAGGAAATGATTAGACGGAGATACGTAACTCCCTGAGATAATAATTATGATGGAGCACATCCCGTAAGGCACTTACGCATAAGCATTAAGATCTTATTATACTCATGCCTTTATGCCATGGCCGTTTCAAGGTCGTCATAGGCCCTAGGCACTCTTGCATTCGTAGACCCTAACTGCCAGCTCTGCATTCACATTACATGTATTTATTGACGTCATGCATGTTTAATCATGATTCACGAACACAGAAACCATTTTGGCATATTAAAGCCCTTTTTTAATTAAAAAAGTTGTTGTACAGTTTCGTACTGTTTTTTTTGGCGGCCACTTACTTAGTGCCGTTTTCGCCGGGTTTACGTGTATATATCGTGTGTGAATTACGTTTTAAAGGTGTCTTACGAGCACATCACGCTACTAATTTTTCACAGTTTTACGCCTACCACAGACGTTGATTTCAGTAGCTTTCCCCTTGAGTTAATAGTAGGGCTGGTATTGATTGAAAAATGTAATCGATTAATTTCCAAAATGTAACTTCGATTAATCGATTACATTCGATTAATTTGGTAGCCTATCTATTACGAAAAGCGCTTAATAACTGTTTAAAATGAAGTTACTACTTTCTTTCTACAAAAAACCTTCAATGATTCCACATTCTGAAGGTGCTACGTCAGAGATGTGTCTGAACCACGGTAAACGAACTGTTTATTGCAATGAAAAGATTTAATTTTGCCGCTTTCTTCGACTTTTCCATCTGCATTTACCTTAAGTGCAAAATTACCGCTTAATTTACCACTCAAACGTTTAACATTAGCAGTGCTTGCCATATTGTTTACTCCGGAACTGGGCCGCTCGACATCAGGAAATATGTTAAAAAAAATTGATCGAACAAGCAAAAATTAATCGATTAAAGTTTTTTACGATTAATCGATTGATTAATAGTTAAAATTCGAAGGAAGTCTGTACTTTCTGATAAATGTCGATGTGTCATAATTAACGTAATTAGCATCGCAAATTTCTTTTATCTCCCGAAACTGCATGCAACGGAGGAGTGTTACAGTAATCTATAATTGGATAGATTCCAATAGCTTAACGAAATCTTATAATAATTATTATGACCTCACATACCGTTAACGTCGATCGAAAAATTGTCGTAATAAAAGCTAGTTATTAGAGAGCTTCTGATTTTATTATAGGGCGAATGTTGCACTTAAAAGAGGTGCGTAACTATTCTCACCGTTCATATATATTGCACAATACAGCTAATGCTAGCTTTTTCCGGCGTATACGCCCTATTGTAGTTTCCAGTTTTTAACGACATCGTGTTTGGCTGTCAGGACCTTTGGCGTCACCCTCCTCCTTTCTCTAGGCTTGGGGCTGGCACTACTACCTTGCAATATTGACACGAACTGCTAGTGGCGGAGTTTTGACACGCAGTAGGCCTACAATACTTCGGTGGATACAAGAAAGGCCTTTGACGTCAACAGAAATTATCTGGACATAACAGCCTATATATAGGCCTACTTTACAATAACAGCAAACGCTTGCTTGGTTTGTTGCTGTTTAATGACACTATGTCACATACATGTAATCAAGACGATTAGCGTCGACCTTTCCCTTGCTGCAGACTTGCACCTTAACCTCGAGTTACTGCTGAAATTTTACGCGGTTACAAATATATATCGACTGTTGGATACGATTTAAAGGTGTGTAACGACAGACTCACACAGTCACGCTATTCATTGAATTTTGACAATCTTAGGCTATTGCAGGCGTTGATTTCGTCAGTGGCTTCCCGTTTGAGTTAATAGTAAAGTCCAAAATTGAATGTTCTTTCTTTAAAACGATGATGTCGCATAACTATACTTACTTACTTACTTACTTACTTACTAAACTTAATTAGCGCGGCAATCTTCCTTCATCTCCCGAAACTGCATGCAGCCGGGGAGTTTAATTGACAATTGGATAGATTTCAATTGTTTAACGACGTCTTATATGACACCAAGGGCCGTTGACGTCTATGCAAAAATTAGGTTCAACCATTCATATGGAAACTTCAATGGACATTTTTTATTCTTCAGTAAAACGACATCTCGTGACGAAATTGGCAGTTGAGGTCATATACATTGTTGCACACACACTGTATAATTAATATAATACAGGTAAGTAAGTAAAAGTAAGTGTGTTAGGTAGCTAATATTGTTGCTATCGCTTGTAAATTATACCAGTAGCAAGCACATTTAAATCTAATTTTAATTTACTAGCAAAGTATACTGGAATTATTAGTGTCTATACTTGAAACACTTCTAACAGGATTTTACAATGCAGATGTATTAACTTTGTCCAGTAGGCTATACAAACAACAGAATTCTAATTATTGCAGGCTGTCTGTTCTGTTAGTAGTTAAGATTTAAATTGCATAACATGTAAATGTATACAGCGCAGTGCGTTTGTCAGGCGCTTCAATAAAGAAAAAAGATTATTATTATTATTTATTATTATTATTAACGACGTCTTATGCAAGTAAAGCAAATCGATAACCCGACCAAACAAACAACATTGACAAGAGTTAAAATATATATCGTCTGTCGAGAGCGTTTAAAGGTGTCTTACGTGAATTTTATTTATTTAATCCAACGTTTAACGTCGTCCTATGACATCAAAGGCCGTTGACGACAATTACGTGAATTACACTTCTAACAGGACTTTATAGGATAAAGCTAATACATTTGCGTTCTAAGTTACTACGCAAATGTATTAGCTTTATTCAATATGCAAACAACATGCAGATATCCAATGCACACATATTTAAAGTAACGGCGCAACATGAGCAGAACGCCGTACATTTGTGCATGCAAGGCCTATAGGCATATAAAGGAATATTTACAGCGATTCATTTTATCCACCAACTTCTAATTTATTCCCAGATCATTATATAAAAATATTTACTAGTTTATTATAAAAATTTTTTAATTAAATTTTATCCATTATCACTCATTTAGC
>JACEVL010001544.1:0-42593 GCA_020284085.1 Aporrectodea caliginosa
ATTTACGGCGTAATCATCTTTTTTCGGCTAGCCGTAAAAGCAGGTAAACTACTTTTTCTGGCTAAAGTGCATCGGGCATAAACTACTTGAAACTTAGTTCGTTCAAAAAGTGTATCGACTATAGCCAATTACGTAGACATGAGAACAATTGAATAACAGTGCCAAGGGCAAATTATTAATGATGATTGGCACACGATTACCAGGAAATAAATCATAGAGGCAATTTTCAGGTTCACACAGCTTATCAAAATAAGTCCTGACACAGCATATATGGCTCTACAACGTCTGCGTCTACGCCGTCTATACACCAAGAAACTTAACAGATGACACTCATTAAATTACATTGTCATCAAAGTAAGGAGTGGTGGAGGAATTCCTCTAAATCTCCCTCAAATAATTTCCTTCGTTTTACTATTCAACAATAATGTGGATTGATCATTGTGGATGATGTGGTTATCACTAGACCAACACAGTTAACAATTCAATGCCATATTCAAACCTCTCATATTCTCGTGTATGTCATGCATAATACTCAGAAATGATAAAGAAATGGTACCAGTTGATGTCGACGGCGAGAAACTGAAAGCTTGTCAAATATGACCTTTAACATCAGCATTCAGCAGCCTTCTGGACTGCGAGGTACGGCCATTAGTAAAATCTGCATTCATCGACAACCTTACTTTCTAACGAACTGTTAAAATGGTCGATGTAGTTCCAGCAGATAGATTAACTAAAAAGTTTCCTGCTTACGGCGGCGGCTTTGAGGTATAAGCTTACTGGTATATGTGTAGCGATACTAGGGTTATCAAATACTTTGTTTACCATTATTAATTATTATTAAATTTATATTTTTTTGTCCCGAGGAATACAGGACATACAGGAATACACCGGGACTTGAAAATTAACTATTGTGAAAGATGAGGCATCGCCCGACGCGCAAGGGATGAGGTAAGGCTATCTGGTCCCCTGCCGTCCGTCTTCACGAGTCCCACGGCCTCCTTTGTGGACAGAAAGCTGACAAGGACCAAGGTCCAAAAGATTGAATCGCTCATAGATGCGTGTTTAGGCAAGCGACCCTTGCCGAGCGCGCAGGAGCCCCTGATGGCCATCTACCAACACTGGGCCGGCGCAGGGGCATCAATGTGGCCCGGAAGGCGGGGCCCCAGTCGCAATCATGCCGCCACCCTGACCGACTCGTCATCCAGTCTGAGCCTGCAGGTGGTGGAGCCAGGGCCGGATTAACATTTGTAGGCCTTGTGCAAAGATTGTGTAGTAGGCCCCACATATATGTTCAACCAAAAGTGTTGACAAGAAATGTCTTGCAAAACTAAATCCTACAAGGTTGTTCACCGTGTTTTCTAATGACGACACTAACCCTGACCCTAACCGACCGTCACGACGCCTAACCTAACCCTAACCGACCCTCACGACGCCTAATCTGATCCTAACCGACCCTCAAGATGTCCGCCATTTCGAAATTCCACGGGAAGACAACAAGTTCACGTGACAGGCTTTAGCCAATAACGCGACGGGCGTGAATGTAGTACTGGGGTTCCGCTAACTCCCGGGGCGTGAATGGATCCACTATGTTTGTTAATGGTAAGAAGTTCACCGGGGGTAGTGGGAAGTACTACCAATGAGTTCAAAGAAGGAGGAGATAGGTAGGCCCTAAGATTGGAACGATCTCTCAGCACTTGGAATTTTCATCGATAGTGACTGAGCTAGTCCTGTGAAGAAAGAGTTAAATTTATTGGCTATATATTATTAGTTGGGTCAGTAATGACTTGGTTATCTATCCTTAATTCTTTAATACTTTCATCTAATCATCTTTTTGATAATATCTTAGGTTTCTTTAATGACATTATTATATTTTAGAAATTCACCCGCAAAGTACGCTTTTTCTATGTCATCTCTAATCTTCTTATACTTATTTAGAAAGTCAGTAAAAAATTTCTTATTATCTAAAGTAGGGTTCTTTATATATGCAATATAAAGTTTTTCCTTTTTTAACAGAATTCAGTAAGCCTTTAGTCATCCAAGGATTTTGAGGAGTATTTTTTGGAGTTCTTTTTTATATAAAGTGGGCAGGCTAGGTCATAGTTATATTTTATTAAACTAATAAACGAGTCATAGGCCAAATTTGTCTCGTTTGCCAAGCATAACTGTTTCATGGGAATTCAGTCAGTTTGGCTAAGCATATCCTAGAAGGCTAATAAGGTTTCATTTGTTATTGTTCTAGTTAATTTGGTTTTATTACGGGAACGATAAATAACAGGTGAATTTATTAACCGAGTAATAATTGGCAACTGGTCAGAGATATCATTCATAATTATAGTGGAATCTATAATCCTGTCAACAGCGTTAGTAAAGATGTTGTTAATTAATGTGCTGGAGGTTGGAGTAGGCTAATTCTAGTCGGTTTTAAGATCAATGGTAAAAGATGTAGGGCTATCATGGAATTGAGGAAGTCATTAGTTAATTGGTGACTATCTGCTGACAAGAAATCAATATTAAAATCTCGCAACATCACTATCTTCTTTTTTTGTTATTTTTATCCATCTAGTTTAACTTACGGAAATCTTGAATGTTTGAGCCACAGGCTAAAAGTCAAATCTTGCGACGACTAATTCGATCACTTACAATCATTCAATCGTCATGAAACTTGGCAGATAGACTCGCCATCGCAGACACTTCATTCTGTAAAAATTTCAGCTCCCCCAAAAAGGCAAGCTTATAGAATCGGGGACTCAACTTTTTGAATCGGGGAATCAACTTTTCCGATACGCAGCGTTGTCATTGGCCGCAACAAAAACGGGCGCGCTGCCTGATTAAACGCACGCTATGACGTAAAATGAACGCGGACTATATATTTGTAGAGGTAACTGCTTCGTAAGACGCATTATAGGATACTAGATGGATATTAGTAAAAAACTTTGTTTTTACGGGCTGTATTTTATTACTAGTGAGAAATTCAGTGAGTATTTCGAATTCTTGAAGAAACACATCTAGAAAAAATTATCTAGATTCAGTCCTGGATGTCTATATATAACACATATTATTATATCAGGAATTTTAAGTTGTGGGATATTAAGTAAGGTTAACTCAAAAGAGGTAGCCTAAATAAGCAAGGCGGGTTAATTTTTAAATAGTCCATCCCCTCTTTAATAAAGACACCAACCCCTCCCCTACCCTCTTTCCTATTCTCGTAAACAAAGTCATATACCGGGATGTACACAGTAGTTGCTGATGCTTCATTTAGCCATGTTTCCGTAACTGCTAGAAGATTAATATTTAATTCTGAGGTTATAGACTTAATTTCATTTATCTTAGATAGGATACTTCTGCAATTGATGTGCATAATTCCTGACGGTGAAGAATCTTCTTTAAATTTATCCACTAATTCAGATATACTGCGATAATTACTTTCATTTATTAAGTTAGAAAAAAAGTTAGTATCAGGATCTAGGTCCGAGTTATTTCGTAGATGTTTTTTAGTATCGAGACGATCAATTATGTTCAAATTCTTATTTTTATTATGTTCGGGCTCTTCTAGCATGGTTACATTAGACATAGTAACAGACGGTGAGGTGATGTTAGCACAATTATCAAAGTTGAGTAATAGGGTGTATCTAAAAAAATGAAAGTTTTAGAAAGTTATTCTCCAACCCATCATTGCGTGATACTAGATGGAAAGAGTAACCAGTAAAGTTTTTAGCATGATAAAATAATATTTGAGACTTGCACAAACCAAGTTTGTTATAATAGCGTTTCAGTAAAATCGTTAAGTGAAATAGTAAAATACTAAACAGCAAACACACTAAATAGTAAACACGCATGAAAAATGTAAACTGCAGTGTAATGGTAGAGTAGCAGTGTAAAGTACGTAAAATAGACATTCAGTAAAATCATTAAAATATTAGAGCTGCAGTGTAGCAATGTAGCATCAACTGAATGCAATGAACGGCGAACGCTATAAAACAAAACATTATGTCCTCTATTTAAAGTAAAAATTCAGTTACCACAAATCCATCAATAGCTCATGTTGCCGGTTTCTCTAGAGTTCTTGATAGCTGTTCCAGTTACTGGCACACTGAACTTGCTTCTAGTGCCTTTAACTAATTTCATTAGTTTTTGTTCCTCGTTGCGTGTTAACGAGACATTAAATCAACGCAACTCCCGTTCTGCAAGATCGTTCACAACCTTCACAGAGGTGGCAACCATCTGTCTTTTAGATAGGATTCTTAGAGTAGCCATTCGTTGGAGTCAATTTGCAAGAATTCCTCATCCAGGATCTTATAAAACGTCGTGTACATGCGTAGTCATGTAGTACCTTTGTTTCTGGATTGACGAATAGTGGAATACGTTTTGGAGGTTCATTGTACCACTCAGTATCTCTTAGAGCCATGACCAGTAATTTCTAGGGCTGCGCGTTAACCGCCGTTAACGCCAGCGATTAACGCGATAAAACATTTTGCGATTAATTATTTTAACGCAAAAATCCTGAAATAGCTATGAATTAAAAGTCAAATGGAGAAAAGTCTATTAAAAAATTTAGATTCTTATCATCAATATTTCTCAAATAATCGGTTATCGGTTATTGTCCAATTCTGCTGAGTCACTCAGCACTACGCTGTCTCTCTCCCCCGAATATGTAGGGGCATTCGGTCCTCCGGTGCACGTTCTTTTCATTCGTTTGTTGACATCAAAGAAACTTGTCGATTTAAAAAACCAAGGTTGATTTGTGTCGAACTTTGGAGTCAAAGAAAATACGCAAAACAGTTATGGATGAACAATTTAGATTTAAAACTGATAAAGTAGTTGCGATACTGCAACCGAGAATTTCTATTGGCTACCACCGAAGTAATTCGTCGTTGTCTTACCACATGCCTTCTTAGCATGTGGCTCGGTGATTTTTCATCATCATCATCTGATGATGATTAGCCGTTGATACCCCCGGGCAAAATCAAATTCAGACGCACTTCTTCGCTACAAAGATGCGCTGGAGAACGACGTGGATTCTTGTCCACTGCAGTGGTGGAAGGAGCATGCTGGAGCCCACAAAGTTTTAGTTTCTGTAGGAAGAAAATATCTAGCTGCTGTGGCCACAAGTGTTCCTTCCGAACGTGTTCTCTGTCTACGGGACTATTTCGAATAAAAGGCGAGCATCCAAGACTGCTACAGTTAAAGATTGAGACACTTGTGTTAGAATTTTGACTGAATTCTTCGAATTCTGGACCCTTAAAAATTAGAATAAAATTCAATGAATGTGCAATTAATTGCGTTAATTCTGCGTTCATTTTGCGTTAATTTTTTTAATCGTGCGTTTAACGCGATTAAAAAATTAATCGAAATGCAGTCCTAGTAATTTCTTCTCTTCCACCGATACATAATCGTTGAAGAATCCAAATCCTATCAGTAGCTCAGACAGGTGTCAGATATCATTATTA
Source organism: Aporrectodea caliginosa (assembly GCA_020284085.1). Taxonomy (NCBI): domain Eukaryota; kingdom Metazoa; phylum Annelida; class Clitellata; order Crassiclitellata; family Lumbricidae; genus Aporrectodea; species Aporrectodea caliginosa. The sequence goes on from JACEVL010001544.1 coordinate 5,448, forward strand.
ATTGGCGACCAAATGCTGTAGTGGCAGATTCTGCGACCTCCATGTCAAGATATGCCGGTAGACTACAAAGCAAGGGGACAGATAATTTCTTGGAGAAGCTGCAGATGATGGATACTGGACCCAGTATCTGACATACACATTACACAGCAGCCAATAGGAGACATACCTCACTGAGATGCTTCCTTATTTGTTCGCGATATTATGGACCACACGACTTCCGGGATTCGGAGGACCCTAGATGCAATGGTCCACACTGTTTGCGGAATAGCCACAGTATCATGGAGTTAATGGTTCTGGCAATCCAGCGGAAACGGTTAATTGCTGCTGGATATCATAAATGGATTCCGCTGTGATACGTTTCATTAACGAAAGCAATCGACAGCTCCAGCAGTTCACGGTAGTCATCTGGCGCTTGGAATAAACATTGTTTTGGAGGCACAGCGAGAAAACTCTATGGCACTGTTTTCCATGGATCGGTAATGGATGGCATACTTTTCATCGTCAAGGGCTGTGGAAAATCTCCGGAATGAATGAAAAAAGAAGCTTGATCTATTGGTTGCTTAAAATCTTTGAAATGGCCAAACAGGTCTATTGCAGGAGACTTTGAGACATATATCAGATGTAAATCATCCTCTCCAGCATGATCTCTTAGACGTGGTGCGGCGTGTTGAATGTAGGAACTCTGATCATTCAGGATCTGTCCTGAAGAAGCCATTGCAGAAATACTTGAGCAGCCTTCCTGTCCCCTTCCTTTTATCCGATCTAGTACAGTAACTGCATCCACTTAATGAGTGATCACATTCACCGTGCCTATATATCACTCTCGGCTTTGAAGTTCACGGATCTTCCTCAGGATCAGGTGACAAGGTAAAACTGTTGCTGTCCGACAATAATCCATCACAATAATCATCACCTTCCTGAATATCAGCCCTGGTGGTAGTGATGATGTCACAAAGTTCTGCGTGTTTTGTCTCCACTGAATGATTTGCTGCAGTTGTCTTAAGCCTCAACACGCATTTTGACTTGAGAGTGAGGTTTCTATCTACTGCGGCTATCGTTCCTCTCCGACCATATTCTCGCTGTGCCTCCAAAACAAATGCTCTTGTTCAATTGTTATTAGGGAGCATTGTTAAACTAATCATCCAATATGGTCTTGAAACATTTGCTGATTTGCAGAAACTTTTCCAATGCATAAATTAACAATAATTGGTTTGAAACGAAATTTTACAGAATTTCAACTGGTTTGTGCAAGTCCTAAATAATGTTCAATCTTGAAAATATTTTGGCTATAGAGTCTCAATATAAGCCATAACCAAATAATTGGTTGGAGGATTGGAACAAAATATACATAAAAATTCTCCATTAGGGATGGGAACACCCTAATAGGCAGCCAGTGCAACACATCACGTATGTATGCAGAGACAGGAGAGAACTTAGGAAGTCGTCCAATAAGACGAGCAGCCGAGCGTAGAACTCGATCTAGTCGTACCAGTACCCCAAGTGGAAGGCCAGCAAGTAGGAAGCAACAGTTGTCAATAATATTGGACTAGTAACAAAGGCGTGAACAAGGACCACGACCGCATCGTGAGAGGGAGAGCGAGTGACCACTCGAAGCTGACGAAGCTGATAATAACAACTCCATGCAACCAGGTTCACATGTTGAGACAAAGTAAGCTCAGCGTCAAGAGAAAGTCCAAGATCGCGAACTGTGACGGAAAAGGTTATGTGAGGAAAGAGCAAGGTAAGTTTGGAAAAGTCGATACCCTGCAGTTGCCTACGGTCACCCAGCCATTATGTTATGCCTCAAATTATCGTTTTATACAAATTTCAGAGCTGACATCATTACTTCCATCAATAAACAGAAATTGTAAAGCTAAGAACCTTGAAAATAATTAATTCAAGTAATGCATAAAGATAAAGAAACAAAATTATAGACATAAATTGTTACCACTAACAAGAAAAGCCAGTAGAACTATTTCATTAAGCCCAAATCCACAATACAGATTATACTTAGTCTACGTATAGGAGATGCGTCGAGCTGACAGTGTGTGAAGCGTAACATTTAGGCCTACTTGTGTTTGGGCATGCCTATGCATTTTGCATATTGTTCTGGACTCACTTGAAAACAGAAAAATATCTCTGTCGATGACAAGACTTAGTAAGTATAATGCAAATTATATCTTATGTGACTGCAGGTTAGTTACGCCACTGACCACACATTTGGGGAAATATAAGCCTTCTTATCAGTGGCATACCTTCGGGGACAGAGGGGGCGAGTCGCTCCGGGCGGCACTTGTGCAGGGGCGGCAAAATAGGGTTGAAAAAAGTATTGAATGTTCGAGAAAAACGAAAAAGTGCGAGAAAAAGAAAGGTAGAAAAAAGAAGGAAGGAAATAAAGAAATGGTCACTTTGCTCAAGCAGGCTTGGCTTCCCATGCCGCCCCTAAGCCTCCATTAGGGGCGGCATCTCTCTGAGAAGTCTACGTTAAACACTAAACATAATTGTAGAAAAGCAAACAGTTTCTTTGTAATGTTTATTAAAATATAAGCATATTATATTATTATCCATAATCTAAATAATCCAGTAAATAAAATGCATCGCTTAATTTGATTTTTATTGTTACCAAAAGTGAAACTTCTACTGCGCGCAGTAACCCGTGTTTGCACCGTCAGTGTACAACGGAATAACGGTTAGGCCATCAATAATCTTTGAAGAATGCTGGGCAGCACCGCTATAACGGACACAATTAGGCCTATTACTGTACGCTGCTTCCGCGAAATTATGACATAAACAAATTTAAAAAAATCTTAAATAGTATTATTTTTCATAATAAAAATTGGCGTCTATCTTTAATTCATTCATTTCCATTTGATGGTTCCGTTTGGTTCGCACTATATTATTTTTAACTGTAACTAATGAGATAATAACTGTAAGAGTTTTACTGTGAGATACTATAATTGTTAATTACTAGTTCCCCTCGGCCCATTCGTATTAACTACAGACACTCGCAAAATTCATTCATTCATTAATTACGAATGAAAATGAGTAAGAGGCTGAACTAAGTAGAGCTGAATTTTGAAAAACACTGAAAATGTTGGGCTGAAGCGATGAGAAAATCTAAAAAAAACAAAGGTAGGTGCTGTTGCAGCTATGCGCAGATATTTTTGTGTTTCTTCTACCACCGCAACTGAAGCGGCGAGTCAGCGACAGTCGCAACTCATGCAAAAAAAAGATGTATAATCTAATAATATAGATTTCAGTAAGTTGAAAATGTAGTTATTGGTAAAACGGTTAATTAAAAAATGCAGTGAAAAGTCATAAATCCTGACCATCGGAATAAAATAAAATTGTAGGCGTATGTGCAATAAGATCGACGATCGTCATGAAAGCTAAAATCTCTTAGAGAAAGGAGCATATCCAAAATTAATTGGCAAAGGGCGGCAATTTGGGCCGTCGCCCCGGGCGGCATTTCAGCTCCGTAGGCCTCTGCTTCATACGAATCAGAAAAATTAAAATAAATGAATGTGACTGTTTCAGAAGCAATTCTGAGCACTTTAAAGCAAGTGACTTTGATTCTGATTAAGAATTATTCGAAATTGATAAATTTTGATGATTTTGGTGAACGACTCAAATGATTTTAGGAGAAAGTCTAATTAAGCTTAATTGGTGAAAATATTCTGAATAATTCCTTTTCTCTAAATCTGAGCAGTAGAAACAAACTAACTATTGTGCAGTAGTTCTGAATCTCAAGAATAAAACATAAAGACAGGTAATATGATGCCAATTATTTCACGTTGCAGAACATTGGCCAGCCTGCTCGGCACGATGCTGCCTACAATGTATGTCTCTGGCCATAAATTCTAAATCTTACAACGTTCATTCCAATTACCTCCTACATCCAATAGCTTATGAGGTTGTGGCTTATGGCTACAAAACGCTTAACAGCGTGCTTATCACTGAATACTAAAGTACTTTCATACGTTGATGATATTTCAATAGCGCAATCCAAGAACTTCTTTAGGAAGCTTTCGTGCCCGCTGATAGTAATGAGAAAAAAATAATTGAATTTACCAAAAAGGCTTTGTTAGCATTTGAAATGCTTGTACAATTAAGCTTCTTTGTCCAACTTGTGCGTTTAACAGTTTATTTAGCTAAATATTAATCTGGATTCAAGCAATATACCTCCAGTGGTGCATGCAGACCCTGTCCATCCCAGTTTACAGGGTCTGAGCGCTGAAGTGAGACAAGAGCTATTGAATCAACAGAAGTCCCGTAAAAATGGCATCGGTTATGAAATCGCGGACTAATTAAGTAAGTAAATGAGAATATCCTTTCATAAATCAATTATTGCTAACCTCATTTTGGTGTACAATCAATATAGACTAGTCTCGCATTTATCTAAGAAAGATAGTATAATTTAATCAGACCTTATAATAATCATCCTGATGAAAGTTGTACGCATCAAATTATCTGTGGGAATTAGCCTATACGGTCAACTAAATGTTGCAAAATAGTCTTTTTCTTCCAATAAGTTTCATTGTAATACTTAAGCTGCGACGTGTTTTAAATTTCATTTGGCTAAGTACCGTAGCGACTAGATTCAAGCAATATAGCCTACCTCTAATATTGCATGAAGATCCTGTCCATCCTGGTTTACAGGAGCTGAGCGTTGGAGTGAGACAAGAACCGTTGAAACGACACGGACCTTCTTCAGAACAATGGCATCGGTCAACGCAGTTTCGTCCATAGAAGCCAATTGGACAAACTAGAACACAGGCATATAGGCATAGAGTCTATGTACTACTTTTATCCTTGAAGCATCAATGAGTCCGGCATAGTTACATGAACTGTAATAATTATTGCTGCCTACTGAACAGTGAAATTGGCTTTAAAACCTGTAAAACCTGTCTTAATGCTTCCTGTAATACAATCAGCCGATCTATTCGTTGCTTACTTAGCCAAAAAATCGTGCAATTGATTGTCTGAAACTAACTCTTCAGTCACTCTTACAGTAGCTCACTGCAATATGATGATCCCGCCTTTCGGCTATTATCCTGAGCTTTGCAATCCGATGACATTTCTCTGGGATTTGTCATTTCATTGATGTCACAATTTAAATATCTCTAATCTGGAATTTCATCTGTAATGAGTATACACTAGGGCGTTTTTAAGGTACATGTGATATTTTCAACTCGGCCTGGTCGAATTATCATGCCAATAAAAATTATTCATGTAAGCTTATTAACTCCATATCCGAAATTATATCTTGATAGATGAACATTTAGGACTGGCGCAAGGCAACCGAAATAATATTGGACACAGGTGGCATACAGGCATCCACAATTTCAATGCATGCTATCCTTAGGCCCCTCTCAGTTGCCGGCTCCCAAGTAAAGTAATGAATATTCATGATAATGACGTCACTGACCTCACGGTGTCTATGTCACTGATCTCGTGTTGCAAATGGCGGGTAGCGGTGCTTTCTATCGAGTTGACGTTTGACAGTTAATTAAACGTAAATAAGGTATAACACTAGCCATCTATTTATAAGCTCTTTGCTAACGAGACGACTCTCACCTCAAGCATCTAGCATCAACCAGTCGATTATAATATATTAACCTTTACAGTCAAAGCTAAGGAGTGGAATGGACGGTTATGGGCCGCACGTGTTGTACAGAAATTTATTGCTCCACTGTATCCCAGTGTCCCATATTGTAGTTCATGGGGACATTGTCATGTGGACTGGTGAGCTGATCATAAGTCCTTCAGCGATCCATCAAGCAAGGAAAGATAACCGTGCAGCCCTAGCAGCAGAGATTCGTGAATCTTTCGATCCAAATGTTCCTCTTACTATTCACTGGGACGGCAAGATCATGCCAGATCTTACAGGGACAGAACGAGGGTGTGTTGATCGCCTTCCAATAATGGTATCTGGCAAGGATGTGACCAAGCTATTGGCCATCCCCAAACTAAAATCCGGGACAGCTGCAGTCATGTCAGATGCATGTTTGGCTGAGATAAGAAGTTGGGGATTGGAAGACAGAATCGTGGCCATGTGTTTCGACACAACGGCGAGTAACACGGGTTGCAAGGGCGGCGTGTGCATCAAGCTGGAAGCGGAATTAGGAAAGGACCTCTTGAACCTTGCCTGTCGACATCATGTGTCTGAAATTGTTCTAGAATAGGTGTTTTCACTGCATGATTCTGCAAGGTCTCCAAAATTGGAACTATTCAGTCATTTCCGTGACTTCTGGCCGCAAATCGATCAGGCCAAGTATCGCACAGCAATGGATGATAAAGATGCAGCACAGCGTGTCACAGAAATTCGAGACGATGTGATCACCTTCGCATTGCAGCAACTGAGTACCGAAAACCACAGAGACGACTACAAAGAGCTACTAGAACTAACAGTCATTTTTCTAGGAGGAATTCCACCGAAAGGAATAAAGTTCAGGTACCCATGGGCATTTCACCGCGCGCGTAGTGCGATCTATGCGATCAAGATGTGGCTTTTCAGGGATCAGTTTCCCGTTCAACAACGCCAGAGCTCAGAGAGGGCATCTCGACAATCCTACTCTCAAAAGGTGTGGAATCATTTACTTCGAGTGTCCCTTTTTGTGACAACAACTTACGTGAAGTACTGGTTCACCTGTACGTCACCCGCTGAAGCCCCAAGGAACGATCTTCAATTCCTGAAGGCAATCCATACGTGCCCTGACAAGGAAGTCTCACAGGTAGCCCTAACAGCTTTTTCCCGACACCTTTGGTATCTGTCGGAGACCCTGGTAGGCCTCAGCCTTTTTGATGATTCAGTCACCTTCGACGAAAAACAGCGCATGGTCTACAGCATGCGAAACAATCAGGGATCCGATGAACCTCCAAAGAGACTTCCTCCAATACATAATCCACCTACAAAAGCACTTAACGATTTCTTCACCATTTCTACCACCAAAATATTCCAGATCCTCGGATTGGATTACTCTTTTCTTGATCGAGACCCGCAACAATGGGAGTCAGAACAACTGTATGTGAGGCAAAAAATATCATATTCGCCATAAAAGTGACGAACTATTTGGCGGAGAAATGAGTGGCTCTCATGCAGTCCTTCAATGAAGCCCTGGTCCGAAATGGAACAGAACGGAAATGTTTAATTTCGTAAGACGTACAGTAACAATGATCAAATAATACACAGAAACACAGAAAAAGAACAGAACTCATGTCCTAAAAATAAACATGTAACTTAATGCACTTTTAAGTTTCTAGTGTAAACCTGAAAAATCAAACGAAATACGAGGAGAAGATGCTGCAGCAGCTTATCTAGTCATCCCCGTTAGGATATCAAAGAAATTACTCAATGAGATAACTATAGTGACAGTTAATAAAAGTGCTGTTAGGAGTTTAGGATACTCAGAAAGCATCAAACCTCATGAGAACAAATTAGCAATATTGATCAAGCAAACATGATTTAAATGCAGACTTAAACACATTATAAATACGCAAGTCACGAATTCTAGCATCAATGGAGTTCCATAATCGAGGGCCTTTAATTCTAACAGTGGATTGTCTTATATTAGTCCTACAGATCTCAGACCAGTAATTATGTTTATGTGTAGTATTATAGTCATGCACAGTAGCATTCTCAGTAAAATAATCAGCAAAATTAATAAAGCTGGAAGCGTCCCACGCTCCGGAATACGACGACGGCCACCGGAAAGCCCTGTGAGCCGCCTTGAACAAGCCCTAAGAGATTGGAGAAGACCACGTGGTCGACCTAATGCTGCTTGGACTAGATATTGTGAGCAATTACTGCCGTATGTGATATAATAAAGCTTTAAACGACGTTGAATCTACGTGTATGCAATATTATTTTGTTATCAAATATTATCCTAAATTTCTATAGTTCCGTTATCTTAGTGAAAAACAAGGCCTAAGTCAATGTTCTCTCTTAAGCAAAATTACATTCGAAAATCAAAATACTTTGGAAAAAACCAGTCGATATCGGTAAGGCTTCTGAAACCAGAAAACGGTCCACGGAGGATAAGCGATACGTAAAAGATTCGTTAGCATCTTTTTAGGCGGCTTCTCATCGTCCTAGCAATGTCTCATAATTATTACATGCTGAGCGTGATTCTGATATGCGTGCCGGAGTGTTGTCTCATTTGAAATATGCTCGCCTTACATGTTAAATATGACTGCTGCATTGAGAGGTTAAATGCTGTCTGAGTCTTGAAAGACAATAATTATGGCCAAAAGGATGTCAGAGTCAACGGATCGAACGTTACCTTTTAGCAAGTGCAGAAAGTTATTAGACTAAAATAATCCTCGTCACTCACCATAATAAACACTGTTAGCAAAGTCGCCTCCACATTTCTGGTTTCCATTTGCGGGACAGGGAAAATCGCAGCTGACCTGTCTGCCATCGTGTGTCTTATTTCCATATCTGTTGTACTTTTCTCCACAATGACAGTCGTATCCGTACTATGACAGAACAAACGCAAATTAACACAACAGTAATACCTTGAAACGAATTACTGCTGTACGAAGTCAGCCGTTTGCGTAGAACGAACTTTAAACCGCTTTATGAGGCGCTTTTTCTGTAGTCTATGTTATCAACCATGGATGACCCCGGCACTATTAAAATCTTGTAGAAAAAAATCAAAACTATACTTAAAATATTTAATATTTCCAACTGATATAAATAAAGCCAAATTTATCAAATATCGCAATAAATTTATGCAGGTTAGAATTTTAGCTGAACGTCAATACTATGCTGATAAATTTGCACAATACAAACACAATATTCGTATGACGTGGAATATTGTTCGGTCACTGGTTAAAGGAGGTGATCTTGAAAAAATGTGGACTGCATTGACGTTAATGGGATAATAGTTGATGATGCTAAGTCTATTGCCAACAAGTTTAACGATTATTGTACAAGCATTGGTCACTCCTTAGCTATCAAAATTCCAAAAACCAAAATACCTTATCAAAATATCATGAAAAGCCCTCTTTTGCAATCATTTGGGCTACGTCTGACATCTGCTGAGGAACTTCTTGCATTATCAAAATCATTTAAATTTACACACAGTACTGGAGTTGATGGTATTGATCCTAATTTAGCTGGCCCTACTAAAGATCTCATAACGTCGCCACTAGCCAGATAATAAATTGTTCTTTTTGACTGGTACTGTTCCTGATGGAATAAAAGTTGCAAAGGTAGTTCCTATTTTCAAATGAGGGGACTACTTCCGGACTAGGCCTACATCTACAACTGGCTAATCAACAACCTAAACGGAAGAAAGCATTACACCATCTACAAAGGTCAAAAATTCAGAGTAATTTCAATCAAAGCCAGTTTCATCCAAGGCTCAGTATCCGGCCTAACTGGTTTCATTGTTAGCATATCTGACCTCCACCCCATTCATCCTCAAAATCGTCTCTTCAAATACGCTGACGATTCTGACCTCTTCATCGGATCAAACTCTCTTCACGCCGCAGAAACAGAACTTCAACATATCCACAACTGGTCAGAGGAAAAGAACCTAAAAATAAACTCTTCCAAAACCCGTGAAATGGCAGTCATCAAGCATAGTCAATCTTCACTCTCCAACAAACCCTCAATCCTCGCTATACCTCAATAAAAGCCCTAGGCGTCACCATTGATGAAATACTTTCAGTCACAGAACACATCAACAAAGTCGTCAAAAGTGGCTCTGCTTCAATCTTCGCCGTTAACCCTCAGGCTACCAAGGTTTTTGCGACATCGGCTACCAAGGGGGGTTGAGACGACCCCCCTGGATTTCGTGTTTGGTTTCACATATCATAACTTGTAATACAGCATTGTATTCAGCCTTCATTTCTGCACAGAATGGTATATTTAGTTGTAAATTATGTGAATGCACCTCGAAATTACACCACTTTTACCAACGGAACCCCCTTAATTAGCGATATTTTATATTATTGTGTACATTTTGTACTTTTTGGATAAACAAATATAAGATTTTGTGTGTTTTGAAGCTGATCTAAGTATAAAAGATACACACAGTCATCCCTACACATGTCTATATAGTATAAATATACATCCATAGTATCCATACATATATCGGTTTACGTTGTAATGCTGTATTTAGCCATTTTCACACAGATTACGCGTATTATTATTTATTTTGATCACTTCCAGTTTTCATAAGACAAAGATGTAGGTATGCAAATGAAGCCCTGCATTCCCTCTAAAGAATGGTATAATTGTTTCTCTTCTAGGAAGAAAAATGAGTACGCTATAGACGAAAAACTAAGGGGGTCGTATCAACCCCCCCCTGGTGCCTCGGGTATATCGGGAGTAACTTTTGAATGGCGTGAGATATCACAATTATGTTTACCTCAAAATGTGCGCAAATGATCCTGCTACAGCTACGTAAATTATCAAAATTATATTCCACATGGAACAAGTTTTCGAAGCAAAATACCTAGGGGGGTCGTAATAACCCCCTCCCCTTGGTAGACCGAGGGTTAAAACACTCAAAAACCATGGTGCATCTGCAGATTCTCTACAACTGATCACCCGCGCAACCATCATAGCCAGAACAATGTATGCTTCCCCCGCCTGGTGTGGACTGGCGAGCGAAAAGGACAAATCCCGCATAGAACGTCTGAATAACAGATTTAAACGCTCTAGTTTTATTCAGTCAGATTCCCCTTCTACGAATGTTCTGGCTAATAAAGGAGAAACTTCACTCTTTAAGGCCGTCGTCTTAAATGAGAATCATTCACTCAGATGCCTTTTTCCTAACCAACATTTTACGCCCTATTTGCTTAGGGTCAGACCACATAACTTTAACCTTCCTGACAAGGGCTCGCGAAATTTTATATCTCGTATGTTATTCCTGAACTCTTACTAAGCTATTATTACTTCATATACTATAATATCTAGATGTATTTTTTTCTATGTACACCTACAGCGTTATGTCTGTTGTTAACACATTAAACGAATATATGATAATTTGGGCATCCAATAATATTATCCCTCTCGTTTAAAAGTTCTAATGATGTTACAAAGACGTGCGGTGAGAATTGTTGCTAAACAGTATTATGAAGATGACACTGATCATTTGTTCTCAAGACTAAGGATTCTAAAATAGAATCTGTAAATAAATTCTTAATTGCAGAATTTATGTATAAATATGAACGGAAATTATTGCCCCAAGTTTTTGATGGTTATGTCTTGCACTCCTATCAAATTCATTCATATAATGCACGATCGCAAGATAACTTTCGTAGTACTTACGCTCGAACTAATACTAGATTTTTCAATATTAAATGCATTGGACCATTAGTATGGAATACATTACCTGTTCATATTCGATGTTTGCCGACTTTACAAATATTTAAACAACAACTGCGCAGTTTCTTAAACGACACACGACTGTAATTTGTAACTTGTTTTATTGCTTAGTTAAGTTTAACTTTCTGTTTAGTGGGTCATGTATATTGATTCAATTTTTGTTGTTGTCATAGTTAAGATTTCGATGCATGCTTAATTAGAAAGACGACTGTTCTTCGTCGCCATCTGTAATGCCTTTAATTATTTTGGTGACCCTATTCAAGCGGAACTCTGGTTCCTTCTGGGTCTACCGGTTGTTTCTCAATACCCATGTCAATGTTTCAAGTCTGTATTTTCTTTTGCTGACTTTTTGGGGATTCAATAAACGAAGAATGAATGAATAAATGAATGAAATCTTTGCAGTATCTGCTGAAGACTTAATCTCGTCCTGTGTTCAGATTCTTTGTAGGAATCTCTGTAACCATAGGGCTTATCTTTTGGAGGTTAACGAAATGGCACTTAAGTATCTGGGTACCAATAATATTGATGTCTTATGCATTAACACAATTACGTTACACAGGTTCTGAGATTGTATTCGCTCTTTTAATCAGTACCGACAGAAAAGTTTAACATATTTTGAGTCAGAAGACTCAATGTAGAATAATAACAGTTTAAGATGCTTCCAACGCTTCCTGAAATTATTATCAAAAGGTTGGTACAGATAAAGAACATTGAGTTAGTTGAATAAAGTACCAAACCGAAAATAATAATGTATCAATGCGTGTTTATCAACGTATTAGAAAATGGTTTTAAATAATTGCCATAATGCGTTCTTTACTCTATGTAGACTCACCTGCATTCCCGCATATGTGTAACTATTGTTGGAACAGATTTCTATGCAGAATTCATTCGAGTTGGTGTTGTTCCTGTTTCCACCTGTTTTTCCACCTGGATTTCCCACACCCATCACCTGCTGGTGCTTCGTACCTAAACCATCTCCGTAACATCCTATGTACTGCTTCTGGATGCTACCTATGGCAATTTAAAACAATGAATAACATATCATAACATATTCGTGTTTATTATTAGTTCAAACTGATTCATCGCAATGTGATTACAAGTCATTGTATTGTGGAGGATTTTAGGGTTTGCCCTCCCCGGCAGGGGGACTGGCTGCTTGTCATTGTCTTTGTATGTGTGTTCCCCATGCCTTGTCACTGTGGTTGTGTGGGTGTGTCCTTCTTGGCTTCTGCTCAGCCCTCCCCTTCCCTCCGGCCTTTGCTCACCTCCGGCTTCTGCTCAGCCCTTCCCTTCCCCTCTCGGCTTCTGCTCACCTCCGGCTTCTGCTCAGTCCGGCTTCTGCTCAGCCATTTCTTCCCCTCCGGCCTCTGCTCAGTCCGGCTTCTGCTCAGCCCTTCCCTTCCCCTCTCGGCTTCTGCTCACCTCCGGCTTCTGCTCAGTCCGGCTTCTGCTCAGCCCTTCCCTTCCCCTCCGGCCTCTGCTCAGTCCGGCTTCTGCTCAGCCCTTCCCTTGCCCTCTCGGCTTCTGCTCACCTCCGGCTTCTGCTCACTCGGCTTCTGCTCAGCCCTCCCCTTCCCCTTGGGCCTTGCTCACTCGGCTTCTGCTCACCTCCGGCTTCTGCTCACTCGGCTTCTGCTCAGCCCTCCCCTTCCCCTTGGGCCTTGTTCACTCGGCTTCTGCTCACCTCGCGCCCGGGACACCCCCCGCAATTGTACTATATATAGAGGACGCTTTTGTATAGAGATTAACTTGCTGTGGTGATTGTTGGTGAACTTGCTCTGGACTTGCTGTGGTGATTGTTGACGGTGCATCTGACTTTGCGACCGAGAGGAGAGAGATCGGTTCTTGTATGCCGTTGCTTGTCTGTGTGACAGTGATAAAGTGGGCCGACGATTTGGCAGAATATACGGGTTCAAAACCTAGTGACTTTGACTTGTCTTGGTTGATTGGAGCGCGTCGTCAGCGGCGATTGCCTTAAGCCGTCTGCAATACTCCAGACGCCGGACTTGCGCTCTTTCGAGCGACACGCGAGACTGCAGTCCTCCTGCGCAGAAATCCGCCGCCTTCGCAACACGAATAAGCGTGCGAATTGCCCGACTTGGGAGAGAGGCGATTTCCGCGACAGTATGAACAGATGATTACAAGTTATAACAGGAGTCACATTTAACTGTATTGCAACCACGGAAGGCGCCCGTCTGTCACACTACCAATTTTATCATCGCCACCTAGCGAATGGAAGGTTCAGTCGACGTTTTGGATGGTAGCGTGAATCACCCTCGCGCCCATGCTGATCTTCTGCTCTTCGTGTCGGAGTGTTGCCATTCACCGAAATCACCTCCCAGGAATAACTAAGCTTACTGCTGACTTAAGCGAACATAATTTGAATTCTATGCATGAACTTTCTTAGTTGTAGCGTAAGATTTTGCAACTCTGATTGCTAAAAACTATTATGTATTTGCAAGATATAATTCCCAATTAATTTTGTAAACACTTTAATTGTTTTTATACACTTTAAATTACAACATTATATCTACGACTTATTCTTTTCCATTCCCACCGCATGCCACACTTATTCCCGTTTTACGATTTCTAAGTAGAGTTGTATTTATTCGCATGCGTTCCTTCAGAATGGTAGGACTATAGCTAATGATCTGACCTGATTATCTGACGCTAATAATATTGAACGACCAATAGGCTATCCAACACAATTTCAGTGGTAGGTCTATCAATAGAAGAATCAACGTGAAGCTAATTAGTGTTAGTTGGCATAAAGAATACAGCATTAATTAGTTAATGAATCGTGGGGCGCGGTGGCGTAGGCGTATGTTCGGTGCCTTGCAGCCGGAGGGCTGCGGGTTCGAATCCACCTCAAGCTGCCGCGTAGGGCCCATGGGCAAGTCCTTCACTCTCAATTGCTCATGCGCTTCGGCGTGAAACTCCGATTCAGTGTCCGCGCTGTAGTTGGCCTCTGAGTAGAAATCTTGAAGGGACGCTATAACAAGTGCTTATACATACATACATACATACATACATACATACATACATAGAATTACTGATCACAGAATCTTCAGAAACCTGTGCTAGTTAAGCACCCGTAAAAATCGACTTGTAGTGAAAGCCATTTTCTTAATTATATAAATGGTGTGTACTGTGTAATCTCTCCACTGTGTTTTAATTCATTTCATTTCATTTCGAACATTTGTATAGCGCCCTTTCTAGAAAACTACTCAGAGGCACTTAATGACATATAAGCGCGCCCGACATCCTAGTGATCATTTTACATGCCGGATTTGCTACTATAAAACATTTATTTCATAATTTTATTATTTCATTTCGTATTTATTTGATGTCCAATTCAACTAATAAACTTGAATGTCATTTACTTAAGAAAATGTACGTAATAAATCCTATTCAAAATAATATACAACAGCCACCGAAAGTAGAGGAGGCGCTTTTAGTAAGGGAAGACTCTGTATCGCAGATAGTGGAGATTCTATTTCAATGGGGGAGACTTTGTACCGATACAGAGTCTCCGGTGGAGACTCTGTTTCAGCCATGGGAACACTCTGTTTCAGGGGTAGACTTTATATCGTGACACCGACTCATTCCCCATTACCGCGGTATTACCGCGAGAGTAAACCCCATTACCGAAGTACTACCGCAATTGTTTTCCCCATTATACCGCGTTATTTCTGCAATTGTTGTCCACCTTACCGCGGGACTACCGCGGTTACCGCTGTTTTACCGCGGGGAAACTCCCCATGTCACTCTCCACTTGATACACAAACACACAAATGCAAACATAAAAGATTGAATAGTATTGTTTTCCTACCTATATTGCAGTTCGTTCCAGTCCAATGCTCTTCGCATCCGTCCGGACAAATCCCTGTTTTTCGGTCGCATGGTAAGTTTCTTTTGCAGTGACATAACTGGACACATTTAGGACCAAAGTAACCGACAGGACACACTAAAGACAAATAACACGCGTGCGTTGCCTTAATGAAATCAGCATCCATTTCGTTAGTTTGTTTCGATAGTGCTGATAACATGAGCAATTTATGAGCAATGCTGAAACATACAAGTATAGTTTTAGACTGTTGCGATCTTCCCAAAGCATCAAATCTTTTGTATTCTTTAAAGTACTACTTCTAAATTTTTGAAATAAATAACGAATAAATTGCTTGAATAAGTCTACGTGCAATACAGTACCGTGCAAAGAAATAATATTGCTAATTAGTTTGCACAGTTAAAATTGTATGTGCAGCACTTTAACCTCTCGGATGATTGGAATTGTGAACTTTTTCCAGACATTTAGGATGTGGTTTCAGTAAGGCGCGAAGTATTTTATTGGGTACTGTAAGATAGATTATTTTAGAAACACCTGCAATCGAGATGATTAGCAGTAAAGTTCAATAATCCGGTTAGATATAGTAGCCACCAACTTATTCGAGACATTTTCGAAACTAGTTTGCGAGGATTTCCACCAGGGGTGCAAAAAACCAAACTTTTTCAAAATGAAAAGTTGGTTTTTTGGTTTTTTGGTTTTATTTTTTTTTTGTTTTTTGTTTGCGAGATTTCCTATTTCGGATCATAAAACTCATAAAAATGGCATAATACCGTTTAAATTAATCAGATGCATATAAATGAAATTAATTAGAACAGTAGAACCGTAGAAGGTCATAAAACCAAGTTAACAAAGACCATACAACAATTTCCAAGAGACTTGAAGAGACGACATTTTTGGCATTTATAATTTTGAAATTTGTAAAAAACCAAAAAACCAAAATTTGCAGATTTTTTTTTTTGGTTTTTAAAAAACCCAAAAAAACAAAAACCAAAAAACCAAGCCTTTAACAGCCCTGATTTCCACCTGGTTTCTTCTAACCATATTTGGTCTCAAAATGATTGCCTGGCGTATTTGGTTCACATTTTCAATAAGCACTATGTTCAAGCAGCCCGAAGCTGTTTAATTTGAATCATCTCTAGTGTCGTGAGATAAAGTCTGACCCAAAGAGTACTCTTAAGTCTTCAGAGTACATTATTTCGGTCGAAAGAGTACTCTTAAGATTTAGGAGTACTCTCATGACCGAAGTAATGTCTCAACGGTTACTGTGCTTTCTCAATTGAAATGAAATCTCCCCGTTGGCCAACAAAGTCTCTATAGGGGTCCTATATGAAAACGACCCTATCCATTCATATTTTCATTTAATTGTAAATATGATTTATTACGCACATTATTGAAATAAATTAATTCCATGTTTTTGTTCGTAAAATTGGATATGAAAATTAATGAATGCTTTGCAGCGTTAATTAACGTGACTTAATAGCACCAATTAGATCTTGAACGCGCTTATATCATGAAAACTTTGCGGTGAATTTAAGTGGGTGTATTGCATAATAATAGGCCTAATAAGCCTTGACCATAAAAAGCAAGAAAGTCAGACAATAACCTTAAAAAATAAAGAACACACATACAGTGTCATACACCAAAATTATGCCGATAGCGTGATACTTAAAAACCGAAACTGACACCCAACCGCTCAGAAACACTAAATTAACCTATTACAGTTAACAACCTAAACAACTAAACCCGAAGCAGCCATTATAGGCTACGTTCGTAAGTAACTTACCCGAAAGCATATCGACACACAGTGCAGATTTCAATGCCGTTGTCTAACAAGTGATTGTCTCCTAAATTAGCGTTTCCCAAAGTGTGTTCCGCGGAACCTAAATGTTCTGTGGGCTAAACACAAGGGTTTCGCGAAAAGTTGTAATTAGAATAAATTTTATTGAGACATTTTATTCGATTAAAACATTCCAAAACGTTTTTTTATATATACAAAAGTAAAATTGTTAAACTCCTGTCAGTCCTGTTCTGTGTTTTGCCCAGTGAACGATAGACCGAGCTTTCAGTGCCCATTAGATATCCATTAACTATAATTATAGACATCACTGCTGGAAGTGCGGGGACTTGGGCAGAGAAGTTTTCAAAATTCTGAATAGGGACAGGCCATCTTTGTTTTCGTTACCTCAACGAAACTAATCCGAACACGATTAAACGCAACAGTTTTAGGCAACCTTATAGAATCGGGGACTCAAATATATAATGTGTAAGTTTACGCCAACAATTTACCTTTATACACGGCATATTTAGGAAATAGGCATGTTGCCATTGGCCGCAACAAAACTTCGATTCCGTCCAACACTCCACCCTTGCTCAAAAACTCTCACAGCTCGACATCCCCGACCACATATATAACAACTCGTTGGTGAATTTTCTAACAGATCGACAGCATGCCACCAGGTTCGGGGGATGTTTGTCAACATTGCGTAAAATCAACGCGAGCGCCGGCCCCCGAGCCCTGCCTCCTACCTCGTTGGTGTTTCGGACCTTCATCCTATTCATCCAGAGAATAGGATGGTCAAATACGCCGATGACACCTGCATGTATCTGCTGGTCGGAGAAAAAAAATGAGAAATACCGTCAGAGAGGAACTGGAGCACATCACGCTCTGGGCTGAACGTAACAATCTATAGCAGTGCTTCCCAAAGTGCTGGTCCGCGGACCGGGGCCGGTCCGCGTGCCGTCAGTTGCCGGTCCGCAAAGCGAGTCAAGAAACTGGTCAAATTGTCTCAGAATCAAGAAATGGTTCCACCATATATTTCATAACAGCTATTACATTTTAAAATTCATAACAAAAAACACTTATTAGGCTAGCATTTAAAGGGCAATGGAGTCACATATTTCGCGAAACATGCATTTAAACTAATCTTAATACATATTTGAGGAATTTCTTTTAGGTGATCGAAAAAGATAAATAATTAGTCAAATAGGCACCGGTCCTCCTGCAGTGGGAAAATTCCTGCCGGTCCGTGACACTGGAAGTTGATTCCTGCCGGTCCGTGGCATTGAAATGTTTGGGAAGCACTTATCTATAGTGTACGCTTAAATTCCAGCAAGTCACGCGAAATGTTGATTGTTCGACGAGGGAACGTCGAGCCCCCGGTTTTGATTCACAACGTGGAGAGGGTGACCTCTATGCGGATCCTCGGAGTTACCATCCTGGATAATCTTCGAGTGACCATGCACGTATCTGAGTTGCTAAGCGCCTGTTATTATAGATCTGTATACGCTCTGAGAATACCGCGGTCCCATGGCCTACCACCAGAAGCGCTGCATGAGGTTTCTAGAGCAACATCAGTTGCACGTCTTCTGTACGCGGCACCAGCATGGTTGGGCTACGCCTCGGGTGAGGAGAGGGAAAGACTCGAGCGTATGCTGCGCCGGATGCGCAGACTGGGGTTTCTTCCGATGAATTTGCTGACCTTTGAAGAGATGGCGACCGGGGCGGATGGCGGATTGCTGCGGGCAGTGATCCAGAACGAGTTCTACATGGCCTGTTCCCGCAGGTGGCCGAGAGACGCTGCAATCTTCGGCCCAGAGGCACCCGTTTGAGCTGCCAGCCAGATACAATAAAAACTTCATACCTAGAGTCCTCTATGCTAGTGTTCAATGACTATGTCCATTCCTTATTTGAACGTTATGGTCAACTGCGTAATGAGTAAAACTAAACACCCATTATATTCTATAAACTATTTGACATTGTAATTGATTGCGGTGTGCCAATCAGAGTTGTCGTTCTCAATAAACGAAAATAATTAATTAACTTGCGCGCCCCGCTCTGATTGGCCGATTTAAATGGGATATGACAGTTTCGTAATTAGAAAACATGGACGAAACTAACCCTAACCCTGACCCTAACCGACCCTCACGACGCGTAACAACGATGCCTCAGCTGAAACTAACCGACATAGATTATAGAACTTTACGTCATGAGGGTAGGCTAGGGTCAGGGTTAAGGTTCGTGTCGTCATTAGAAGACAGATAAAGACTACAACATAATGCGTCTTATGAAACAGTTACCTCTACATACTGTATCCGCGTTCATTTTAGGTCATAGCCTGCGTTTATTTAAGGTCAACCAATCTCGCAGCGCGCCCGTTTTGTTGCGGCCAATGGCACCATGCCTAAATATGTTGCGTATAAGACGAATCGTTGCGGTATAACGGAAAAGTTGATTCCCCGATTCTATCAGGTTGCCCAGTTTTAAAAGTACCACCGAATTAGATAATCGTAAAACAGTATTAGCAAGTAATTATTTTATTTTGCATGTATAAAAATTTGCCATGCGGCGTTGGCTCAATTAATCGCGTTCGAATTAGTTTCGTTGAGGTAATGAAAACAAAGATGGCGTGTCCCAATTCAGACTTTGAAAAGCTCTCACCTGCCTAATCACTTCCTGCAGTGATGTCTATAATAAGCAAGTTCATCAAATACCCTACGCCAAATAAGTGTATGGCCTACAGTAACTGAAGCTAGTATGTTTAAAACAAACGATGCGGACTTTGTGTAACTTTATAATCAGCGTGATGATTTGCAACCTCTTGCTCTCGCGCAGGTCATATATGATTTGCCAAATAGCCTACATGTTTTTGAAACTGAATTATCAGAGTCTGTAACTTCAAGGAAAGCGTGTGACACTGTTCATAACGCAGGATAAATTGAGTCACTACCACGTAAGCTGTTGATATATGGGCCTCTTGAGTTGAAACTAATGATGTAGTATTGTATTGTATTGTATTGTATCTATCAATTTATATAGCGCCTCTCGCAGTGCACACTAATCAGTAGGCCTATGTTTTCCAACCTTAGATGACTGTATGCAGTATGAGTTTTTGATTGAAATGAATTGTGTTCTCGACGAAACATTCGTACAGAAATTGCAGATCTTATTGACGACCTGGAAGTGAATTTGGTTAAATTCGTTCCTCTCATGAAGGGTGATAATATTTGAATTCGAAAACGATTCAAAGTAGCCGAAAAATCAACAGACTTTTCGAATAAAGATTATAATGAACCTTTTATTGAGATAACGCAAATGAAGCAGAAATTCAATTAGCTATCATTGATCAATTTCTAGAGCGAGTTAACCTTCAGGCAACCAAGGGTTTTTTGCGGCATCGGCTACCAAGATGGGGTGGTTACCACCCCCTCGGATTTCGTGTTTGGTTTCACATATCATATCAAGTAATACAGCAATTGATTCAGCGTTCATTTCTGAACACAATGTTATATTTAGTTGTCAATTATTTTAATGCACCTCGAAACTACATAATTTTTAACAAGGGAACCCTCCTAATTAGCGATATTTTAGATTATTGCGTACATCTTGTACTAGTTGGATAAATAAATATAAGATTATGTGTACTTTGAAACTGATCTAGCCTATGTATCCAAGAACATTATAAATATAATGAGGCTTCATTTGTAGCAATAGCCTACAAACTAGTCCATAGTCTGTGCTAGGTGCAGCAAAATCTAAAGGCAACATGAAACAAGACTTTACGTTATTGTTCACGGCAGTAAAATATCGAGGGGTTTAAGCCAGACTGGCTTAACTACGTTTTTTGACATTTTGAGATAGCCTAAACGAAGAAAACGAAAACTTTGCTACAGTAATTTAAAAAAAACATTTTTTCATCATTTTTTATTTAAACAATGAAAATTATTTCTAGCTAAATGCTGAACATTAACACTACTTTCATAATGCATTAAAGTATGCATTGTATTGTTTACACATAACGTGATAATTAGGTGAATTTTGTCAAAGTTTGACAAGATGCACCCTTCTAGCAAGAGAAAGAAAATAAAATGATGAAAAACGTCATAAATTCTGAGTAATTTGCAAGATAACCACCAACAAAAATATCTGAAGAAACATTCGGTCATACTGCGCAATCTAGCATAAATTATTAATAATCATAGGCCAAGATAATAAAAAATTTGAAGATACAACATTCTGGTGTAAAATCATAAAACGCAACTAATAACTTTAGAATAACATTATAAATGATATTACGCTCTCCAATTTCTACGCAAGTAAGTAAGTGGTTTAAGCTGTTTGAAGAAGAGTAAAGTAAGTAAGGAAGCATTGTTTCACGCTAATTTTAATTGCCTAAAAATATTTCATTTATGCCATAGAGACGTATCTTAGACATGTGTCATTTTGTCTTGCATAAATCTAAAAATTTGTCACTCACGTACTGCCAGATGGACGTATCTTCTGCCAGATGGACGACTGGACGTATCTTCTTCAAGAATGCAACCATTCTGGCATGAACACTGCAT
The DNA here is from genome assembly GCA_020284085.1 of Aporrectodea caliginosa. Classification (NCBI taxonomy): domain Eukaryota; kingdom Metazoa; phylum Annelida; class Clitellata; order Crassiclitellata; family Lumbricidae; genus Aporrectodea; species Aporrectodea caliginosa. The sequence continues at coordinate 26,978 of JACEVL010001544.1, forward strand.
GGGTTTACATCCTTATGGCATAAATGTGACCCATAATTTGTGTTGTATCTTCGCACCAACTGGTCTTAAATGAAGCCTTATAGCTACAGCCTTCTGGCAGTACCTGCTTTGACGTCAGTCGATTCAATTTCTGTGAAAATGTCCATTTTTCAAAAAATCGTAGATACGACGTTCTGGCTTAAACCCCTCGAATTATGTCGGTGGTCCTTGCAGTTATTGCAAGTTATTTCCGTTCTTTTGTGCGAATGCTTCCTGCAAACAGGCTTCTCATTTCATCTTCAGTATCTGTTTCAGCTAATATAAGGTCTAAATCTGTAGCTGTTGACAAATGTTTACGTAGAAATATCGGTTTACGTTGTTCAGCCATTTTCAGACAGATAACGCATATTATTATTTATTATCAGACTTGTATACGAGACATAAAAGTCGAGACCGAGACCGAGATAGTAGGGTCCCAGACCGAGACCAAGACCGAGACAGTGGGGTTCGAGACCGAGACCGAGACGAGACACAAGGTCCGAAACAGTTCAAGACAGTTCAAACTTGTGAACTGCACATTGACCCCAATCCCGAAACAATTTTTCTTTCAACTTTTGAAGTCGCTTATGTTGACGCTACACTAGCGGCCATTTATTTTGTTTTTCATTGATTTCAAATTGCGTGAATGCAAATTTCACTATTTCAGGTTCTTTATGAGACAGTTTGAGATATTTTCACTGATAGGTATTAGAAATTTGAAATAAAGTAATAAAGTACAAACTTAAAAGTGCTGTTTTGAATATCTGTTAATACCAAAAACACAGCTTTTCTAAAATTCCGGTTAGTTAGTTTGTTCGGCAGTTGTAAAGCGCGATACTGTCAGAAGTTCAGAACTACAGACAGTTTGCGCCAGAACTATGAAGACAGCTTCTACAAGAGAACAAGATTTTCGCTTCGAGACAGTTTCCAAAATGTCAAGAAATGACCTCAAGACCGAGACCGAGACAGTGGGGTCCGAGACCGAGACCGAGACATAAAAAAACCCATCTCGAGACGTCTCGAGACCGAGACAGTGTCTCGAAACAATACAAGTCTGTTTATTATGATCACTTCCAGTTTTCAAAAGACAAATAAGTTAGCAAGCAAATGAAGCCCTGCATTCCCTCTAAATTATGGCATATTTGTTTCTCTTCCAGGAAGAATAATGAATACGCTATAGTCGAAAAACTAAGGGGGTGGTATTCACCCCTCTGGTACCTCGGCTATATCGGGTATAACTTTTGAATGGTGTGGGAAACCACCATGATGCTTACCTCAAAATGTGCGACAAAGAACCTCCTACAGCTACCTAACATGTCAAAATTATATTCCATATGGAACAAGTTTGTGAAGCAAAGAACCTCGGAAGCCCGAGGGTTAAAGATTAAGCTACTCCACTGCGGCGAAATGTGCATTTAGAGTGCTTCTGTCATTTGCCACAGCGTTATGCGGAACTGGATTCCTACATGTATATAATACTGCAGCAAAAACCAAAATATAATAGAAATCGACTAAAAGCTGCACCTTACATAAAATTCCATTTTCAAGCATCAAACCAAATATAAAATTGTCATGAGGAGAAACAAAGGCAATTTACATATTAAAACTTCATGTACCCCAATAATTTGGCTCTATGAGTCTTGGTTTCAACAATAATTATTGTATACTTTAATTATTCACATAAGAGAATTTGTAAAAAAAACTATTTATAATGGGAATGTGTTTAATTAGGCCTATTATAGTAGCATTCCTGTCAGGTGCTATGTATGCCTCAATACTTTTAGTTGATGTTGGGGTTTCGCCAGAAAATATTAATATGAAAAGGGTGCCCTGGCAAAAAAAGTTTGGAAACGCTGTCCTAAATGTTTCCTCTCCGGAGAATCTATTTCGGTGCAGATTCTTTTCCAGAGCAGTAGGGTGTCCAGAAAAATGATACATTGCAGAAACCAACCATTCCATATTTTCACCATTGTTCTATTCATGTGTTGTCTAGAAATATTTTTTACAGAATTTTTAAATATTATCCTGAGGTCTGAAACACAAGAAAGAATTAACCAATTTCAACAATTATTGGCCGAGATCTGATCATTTGTCTTTGATTTTTGCTAGATTTCGTTTCTTATGACCTTGAAATGTAATGCTCATTTTTTACTTGAATAGACAGAGTTTGATTTGTAGCCGGATATGGGTAACACAGACACAGGTCTCGTTCTTGGTTGCAATGATTTCGCATATCTGGTCCTCTGCCACAATCGATCTCAGTCTGAAAACCGAGGTAGAATAAGGGAGAATGTCCTGCATTGGGACATGTCCTGCATTGGGACAGTGGTGGTATCTAATAGAGGTCTGCGGGTATAGCATTTTTGCTACCCGACCCGTACCCGTAACATGGGACCGCTACCCGTACCCGTACCCAACCCGTAGTCAAAATTACTACCCAACCCGACCTGTACCCGCGGGTATACCCGTACCCGTACCGTACAAGCCACGCAATTAATAGGCATTCCCATAATCCGAGCCCCAACAATCCAGTAGTCTCACAAAGCATGTAGCAGTAATAATAATAGTCTGATGGTGATGATCACAGTAATAATAATAATAATAATAATAATAATAATAATAATAATAATAATAATAATAATAATAATAATAATAATAATAATAATAATAACAGCATTTATGACGTTAATTTTAGACGACAGCCACTGCATCCTTGTCTATTGTAGCTTTCAGTATTGATGTTGATTGATGGAGAGAATAAATATTTGTTTATAATAATAATAATAATAATAATAATAATAATAATAATAATAATAATAATAATAATAACAGCATTTATGACGTTAATTTTAGACGACAGCCACTGCATCCTTGTCTATTGTAGCTTTCAGTATTGATGTTCATTGATGGAGAGAATAAATATTGTTTTATAATAATAATAATAATAATAATAATAATAATAATAATAATAATAATAATAATAATAATAATAATAATAATAATAATAATAATAATAATCATCATCATCATCATCATCACAATAATAATCACAATAATAATAGTAATAATAATAATAATCATAATAATCTTAAACATAATCATAATGAGTGACGTGTTTCATGGATAATCGTGCTGCCCAACTGAATTTCTTAATGTTCGGAGTAGGGATTTTCAGATTTATGGCCCAAAATGAATTATCGGCCGTGAAAAACACAGAATTAACGATAATATTATCGTCGAACTTTCAAACTTCCATGGCCGATTACAAAAGGTTACAGATGTGACGTTAAGTACCATCAGCCTATAGTAAGTCTGACTCACCATTACATGTAACCCCAAAACTTCAGTTCGGTACGGGTAAAACCGGGTATACCCGTACCCGTAAAGCTCCTACCCGTACCCGACCCGACCCGTAAAATGTCTACCCGGCCCGTACCCGACCCGCGGGTACGGGTCGGGTATGGTAAACCCGCGGGTACGGATATACCCGCAGACCCCTAGTATCTAAGCCGTGGTTATATATTATCGCGTGTGGCGTCGCCCAGCGAACGTATTTTTAATGTAGAGAATGATCAGGCGTCTTATGCTGCGAATTAAAAAGCTTTTGACAGAGATACTGCAAATCTCCATTTTAAGGCTAAAAAAGTAAATTTTTACTCATCAGTCTCAGTCAATGCATTAAATATCTGGTGCCAATTTAGCAAAAATTTTCGGTTAGCTATTTAGGACAGTATATTGCGAAGCATATGGTGAAATTTAGAGGTCATACGAATATAACCTTTTGTATTATCTGAAAAATAGGTCAACGGCTATTAATGGCCTGCATTGGGACATGCACTCATGGCCTGCATTGGGACATGCACTCATGGCCTGCATTGGGACAGACGCAAAAGTCACCCAGTACAGACTCTTTGTAGAAAATTAAACTTAATAGTTTTGCTGAATATTTTATGACTTGAGTAGACGTATATTTTGTAACAATTAACAAACTAATAATAAATTGGTGTTATTTGCAGTATGTATATATACATACTGCAAATAACACCAATTTTATGCATTAACATGTAACATGTGTCCCAATGCAGGACACGAAAAAATGTAAAAAGTGTCCCAATGCAGGACACGAACCCGTACTAATATTAAGTTTTGGATCTGAGGTACCTAGGGACAAAATGATAATAATTTACTGTATAATTTGTGAAACAGAATATCATCTTCAACTGCAATATAATCTGTTACACTCTATTGTGTATGATTAGAACAGGATCAGTTGCTTGATCCAATGCTCCCCATGCAGTGTCCCAATGCAGGCCATAGTGGCCTGCATTGGGACGATATTTACCAGTAAGGAAAATACTAAATTTTAATGGTTTATTCATGAAATAATTTTGCAGTATATATCCTTGGTCGTCAGAAGGGTGGTCGTCAGTCGGAGTCTCCTCCGCCATTCTCTGCAGAGGCATTCCTGGAGCGATTCTCTGCCAAGATTTCGTCTATTCGGAGTTCCACTGCTGACTCTTCTCCGCCTACGTTTTCTACCACGGAGCATCGGCTTCCTGCTCTCCAGGAGATTTCGAGTTTGGACCTCCGTCGACTCATCCTCTCCTCTGCCGCCAAGACGTGCGAGTTGGATCCTGCACCAACATTTCTTGTTCAGGAATTAATTGATGATCTCCTTCCCTTCCTCACTGTTCTGTGCAACTGTTCGATCCGTGAGGCATGCCTACCAGTCTCACAGAAACGTTCCGTTATTCTACCAGTTCTGAAGCACGATGGTCTGGACCAGAGTGATCCAGCAAACTATCGCCCCATTGCGAATGTAACTTTTTTATCTAAAATACTGGAACGCATTGTTGCTAACCAGCTGATTACTTATCTAGATGTGAATGAATTGATTCCGTCGCAGCAGTCGGGTTTCCGTCGGAATCACTCCACGGAGACTCTCCTGCTTCGGCTTTTGTCAGACTTCTATAGCGCAGTTGACTGTGGTCAGGTTACTCTCCTTGCTCTCTTTGATGTAAGCTCTGCTTTTGACTCTGTGGACCACTCCATTCTCTTGCAGCGCCTCTCTACTTCCTTTGGCTTGGTTGACCAGCCTCTAGAATGGCTTAGATCTTTTTTAACTGACCGCTCAAATTGTGTAGTCCTTGGTTCGTCCAGGTCTCTTTGGGTCCCTGCCCCTTTGGGTGTGCCCCAGGGTTCTGTCCTGGGCCCGCTGCTTTATCTTCTTTATACTGCTGATGTCTGCTCCTTGTTGACGTCTCAGGGGCTTCTACACCAACTATTTGCCGATGATGTGCAAGCCTACATCCACACCCATTCAGCCGATGCGGTGGCTACTGTGAGTCAGATGTGTCTGACTATGGATGTCCTCTCTTCTTGGATGGCCTCCAATCGGCTACTCTTAAATCCCTCTAAAACACAGCTCATTTGGCTAGGTAGCCGTAGACAACTGCAGGGTATCGAATTTCCTCAACTTACCCTGCTCTTTCCTCACATAACCTTTTCCCTCACAGTTCGTGATCTGGGACTTTCTCTTGACTCCGAGCTTACTTTGTCTCAACATGTGAACTCAATTGCACGGAGTTGTTATTATCAGCTTCGTCAGCTTCGAGTGGTCTCTCGCTCTCTCTCTCATGATGCAGTTGTGGTCCTTGTTCATGCCTTTGTCACTAGTCGAATTGACCACTGTTCCTCACTACTTGCTGGCCTTCCCCTTTGTGTTTTGGGGCGACTAGATCGAGTTCTACGCTCGGCTGCTCGGCTTATTGGACGGCTTCCTAAGTACTCTCCTGTCTCTGCATACATGCGTGATGTGTTGCATTGGCTGCCTGTGTCTCAGCGGATCTCATATCGCATTGCTGCTCTGGTTTCTCGTTGTGTTCTTGGCTGCGCTCCATCTTACTTGCGTGATCTTTGCCGCCCAGTGTCTGATGTTCCAGCGCGTCGGGTGCTTCGCTCTGCGACGAGGGGTGAGTTCCTTGTTCCACGGACACGCTTGGCTATTAGGCAGCGCCGTGCTTTCTCGGTTGTTGGCCCTTCCATCTGGAATGACCTACCACTTAAGCTCCGCTTTTTACTTGTAAGCCATCTGACAGGGTTCTACAAGTCCTCAAGTCTTTTTTCTTTAGTCGTGGCTGGGCTGGGAGCGCTCCTGAGTAGTTTCTTGAATGGGGCGCTATATAAATGCTCTGAATGAATGAATGAATCATATTCGATTCACAAAACGTTGCTGTTTCTGATAATGACAACAAAATATATGTACTACAACTAACACCAATTATATGCATTAAAATGTAAAAAGTGTCCCAATGCAGGCCACTCTTCCCTACGCCATGAATCAACTCAATAGCTTAGCTAATTTTAAGTCCAGTTTCCTATACAGCGCTTCGTCATCTTACCGATTATTACATTTAATCAACGGTTCAAACCCACAACACGAACACGCCACATGCCAGCAGCTAAGCCACACAACTCTTCAGAAATTAGATCTACAAACATGGGTGATAGGTACGAAGAAGCCTTCATGTCGATGTTTTTACACAAAAATGCACAATGTTGCAATAATTTTATCAATCTGACCTGAGTACAGCGAATAAAATTTATTAGTTTCGTTTCCTCCACAATTTTGCAGCCGAGCTCCGGAGCACTTGATGTTACAATTCCGATCATGCAACTGTTGACCTGGGTTATTTCTGCATGTGCATCTTCGTCCATTCTGCAATTCATATACTATCATATATAACATAATAAGCTCACATTAGGCTACAATAGATGTGATCCCATTGTAGAGTGCCCATGTGCTTGATGGTAAAACTTGTTTCTTTTGATTAAACAACCCACCCAGGTTAGTGAACTATTATGCCACATTTCTCAGCAGATCATTTGATTATTATATGATAAACACACTGCGATTGGTCACCTCTATGCGGATGATGCTCAAGCATTCGTGCATGGCTCACCAGCTGATCAACTCTCTTTGGTCTCCTCTGTTGATGCACTTTCCCGTGATCTACACTTCTGGATGTCATGAAACCGACTTTGTCTCAATTCGGCTAAAACTCAACTGATTTGGTTTGGGATGAGGCAACAATTGCTTAAACTTGACCTCCTACTGCTGACTGATAAGTTTCCCTTTTTAACTTACTCTTCCAGGGTTTGAGATTTCGGTGTCACCCTCGACTCCTCCCTTACCTTCACTGAGCACATCTCGATTTTGACTCGCTCATGCTTTTTTTCATTTGAGGTGACTGAGAGCCATCAGGCGATCAGTCGCTCCCGCCGTCTTACCACCATTGTGCATGCATTCATCTGCTCTCGTGTGGATTACTGCAAATCGCTCTTCATGGGTCTCCCCAAGTTGCCACTCTCCCCCTCCAGTCAGTCTTAAACGCCGCTGCTAGGCTCATAGCACGCCTTCCTCGGTTTTCCCATATTTCCACTTATATGGCTGAAGTGCTACACTGGCTCCCAATCACCTCACGTATCCATTATAAGATCCTCCTCTTGGTCTCCAAATCTCAACTTGGACCTTGCACCAAAATATCTCTCGGACTTTATGCATAAGCCTCTCTCTGCAACATCTGCTCGCCCTTTGCGCTCTACTCACCGTCTGGACCTCTTTGTCCCTCGTGTTAGATCTGCCTTGGCTCAATGCCGGGCATTTGCTGTGACAGGTCCCTCCACTTGCAATGGCCTTCCCCCCTCTAATACGGGCTAAGCTCATGTCTGGGATTTCTCACGCATCGTCTCGCACTCTTAAGGCGTTTCTTTTCCCCGGGCTTCCGCGCTGAAAGCGCCTGTGAATAGTCTATGCTGCGAGAGGCGCTCTACAAATTTTTAGAAACACGATACGATATTCAAGCAGCCCTTTGAAACGGAATAGTTTCATAAAATGGAAGCTTACCGAAGATATGCAAGTCGATCAAGTAGTTCAATGTTTGTCATATAAACTATGAAAAATAACAAGATCTGCTTTGCTTTACTTACACCAGCATCTGTTAATCTGAGCTAAGTGCTATGTGCTTATATGCCTAATCTAACCTCCCACAATAAAGGAGCTTGGCTTTTCGCAACATATTAATCTGGTCACTTGAAGTTGCTACTATCAGCTTCGTGTTATGGCTCGCACCCTTTTTAATGCTGCTACTACGACTCTTGTTCATGATTGTCACACTAGTAGAATATACAGATCATTGTTGCTTGATATTTGTTGTTCTTCCATTCGGGTTGATGGGGTGTCTTGATCGGGTTCTGCGCTCTACCTCTCGTCTCATTGGACGCATTCCTAAGTTTGTCCCTGTCTCGGCTTATATATGCGTGATGCCCTTCACTGGCTTCCCTGCTTCTCAGCGCATTTCTTATAGAATTGTAGCTCTTGTCTAGCGATGCCTTCTTAGTTGTGCCCCATTTTGCTTAAGCGTGCTCGGTCGTCCTATTTCTGACTTAGTGACTACGCTCTTCACCCAGGGAAACTCTTGTTCCCTCGGGCCATTAGACAGAACATGGCCTTTTCGGTAGTGGGATCCTCCACTAGGAATGGGCCTAGTTATTAAACTAATATTGTAGAGATCTGGCGTTTCTCTTTTGTGTGCGTTTATTGATTCGCCTAGCCTCATTTGCACTGATTCGCCCCACCCCTTCACCACTTCGCAGCTTGATTCAATTGATTCGCTTCACTTGTTTCACTTGATGCGCAATTTGACTCACTTGATTCGCTAGATTCGCTTCACTTAATTTGATTTACTTGATTCACTTGATTCACTCAACTTGATTCGCATCACTTGATTCGCTACACTTGATTCGCTTCACTTCATTCATTCATTCATTTAAGATATTTATATAGCGCCCTTCAAGATTTCTACTCAGAGGCGCTCCCGAATACAGCGCGGACACTGAATCGGAGTTTCACGCCGAAGCGCATGAGCAATTGCGAGTGAAGGACTTGCCCAGGGTCCCTACGCGGCGGCTTGAGGTGGATTCGGACCCGCAACCCTCCGGCTGCAAGGCACCAAATATACCCCCTAGAGGTGGATTCGAACCCGCAACCCTCCGGCTGCAAGGAACCGAACATACCTCTACACCACCACGCCCCACTTGATTCGCTTCACTTGATTCAACTGGATTCAGCTGACTCACTTGATTCGCTTCACTTGTTTCGCTTCACTTGATTCGCTTCACTTGATTTGTTTAACTTGATTCGCTTCACTTGATTCGCTTCACTTGATTCGCTTCACTTGATTCGCTTTACTTGTTTCGCTAGATTCGCTTCACTTGATTCACTTGATTCGCTTAATTTGATTCGCTTCACTTGATTCACTTAATTCACTTGATTTGCTTCACTTTATTCAACTGGCTTCAGCTGACTCACTTGATTCGCTTCATTTGTATCGCTTCACTTGGTTCGCTTCACTTGTTTCGCTAGATTCGCTTCACTTTATTCCCTTGAGTCGCTTAACTTGATTCGCTTCACTTGACTCGTTTCACTTTATTCGCTTTAGTTGATTCGCTTCACTTGATTCGCATCCCTCCCTCGCTTGATTCATTTGATTAGCACTTGATTCAATTGCTTCGAGTGAGGCTATGTAAAGGAGCAGCATGAAACACAGTCAGTCAGTCGAGAGAGAGCAGCAGTCGAGAACAATGTCGTCGTCGAGAAGAACTACTGTTGCGAGCGTCCATTGAGCTTGCCGGATCTCCGCGAGAACTCTTCCGTCGCGGGTCAGTCGAGAACTCTGCCGTCGCGAAAATTTTGGCGTGGTTGGACACTGTTGTCGTGAAAGCTCCGCCAATCTGAGAACGCTGTTGTCGCGAGTTTCCGCTGATCCTGCGAGAAGAAGCGAAAACTCTTTCGTCGCAAGTGTCAGTCTTCATCGCGAGCGTCGTTCTTCGCAGCGAGTGGCAGTCTTCATCGCGAGCGTCGGACTTCGCAGCGAGTGGCAGTCTTCATCGCGAGCGTCGGACTTCGCAGCGAGTGGCAGTCTTCATCGCGAGCGTCGGACTTCGCAGCGAGTGGCAGTCTTCATCGCGAGCGTCGGACTTCGCAGCGAGTGGCAGTCTTCATCGCGAGCGTCGGACTTCGCAGCGAGTGGCAGTCTTCATCGCGAGCGTCGGACTTCGCAGCGAGTGGCAGTCTTCATACCGAGCGTGGAAAACCTGGTCGCAAACTTCATCAGGAAGACCGAGAACTTTGTTGAGAACGCCGAAGGCGGAGTCGAACTCCGCCGACATATGGTAAGGTATTGGGTGGTCGTCCTGGTGTGTCAGTCCAGCTCAGTACCGTGACAATACGCAATAATCATCAACTCTTAACATTTAATATACCATGGCGTACAACCTTCCTAAACGTTATAATAAGATAGCATAGTGTGGTAAATGGACATCGTCACACCCATCATATCATAATATGATATGATATGATATTATCATATTAGATCAGATCAGGTTTTGTTGGAATTTATTTAATAAAATTGGATATAATAGGATATATAAAGGTTTAGTTACGACTAAGTTAGAAGCGACTGATGGCTGGTGACATTCCAAAAGTTAAGTCTCCAATTAAGTCTCACCGTTTCATTCACCAAATTCAAAATTTCCCTGTTGCAGAATAACGTGTATGACATCATCCTATGAGCCTGTCTATGTGTATTCATTCATGTATGCATGCATGTACGGGCCTTGTACGGCGTTGTACGCATGCATGCATAAAATTATATAATTATGTTTGCTTGTGTAACTCTGTAACTTTATAATGTATATATAACCATGTGTGCCTGTGTATAAATTTGTATATCAATGATGAATGTTTTCATACCAAAGTAACCAAATTTCACGTTGCAGCTTTGATTGATCCAACCTTTAAGTTAAAAACGAGAGATCTGAGCGACACATCTATCTTGGGCAATGAAACTATTGTTAACGTTGCATTTGATGGGCGTTGCCAAACAATTTCAATGAAAACAAAGGTTAAGCAATTGCTGATAATTACTTACAGTCAGGGCGGCAAATGTCATCTCTGATTCATGTTGATTAGTCTCATTGTAACATTTCTGAATACAACTTTCAATAGTTAAGCTATTCTGGTTCTTCGAAACAGGTTCTATCTTCTGCTTATTAACGTTGTCTACAAAGCATCCGACGTACTTTTCATGCAGCTGACCTACAATTACAAGGATTTCTCCGTAAGTAATGTATCATTGTTCAGGTTTATATACATGTGTATGAGATTTCACTAAGTTCTCTTGTTACCCAATAAGCGGGCGTTTGCGTTCATATTCTGCGACAAACTTGCGGAAATTGTCATCGCCATATGGAAAATATAATAACAGATTTCTATTTTCTAATAAACAGTGAAGTAAATGGTTATAAGTAGGTTCACACAATGTCGGTTAGAAGTGAAGCTAAGCAGTCCGTCGGGAAAACCCTTTATGCTATTTACTCTTTAATTAAATTAACGTATTAATTTTGCAGAAACTTAACTATGAAGTCTTGAACTATACATCTAACTATTGTTTCTACAAATCTGAAGTTAATTAGTAGGCCTACGATAGCGACGGCTATTTGTCTTGTTGGGATATGGCTGGCAGGAATCTTTCTAGATAAGGAAGTTAGCTGCTTAGAGTGACTATCCGTAAAACCCGAGACATAACTCATAACTAAATGTAAGACAAATTTAATTAGCGGGATAATAATTCAATTAGGTGTCTAAATGTAATAATAAAGAAATTGAAACGAAACTCAATAGGAGCATACCAGTAACTACATGACACTCATACTGACATCCATTGAAAATATTCATAAGTCAGAGAATATTCAACAGCCATGCAATAATTCGAGTAGGACAAAGTTTTCACATAGAATTGATTTCCCTGCCTGAGTATTATTATTATTATTATTATATTCGTTAATTGGTAACAACAAAAACGAATATAATAATAATAATAGCCTATGGTCATTTGCTACCCCGGGCTTCCAAAATTCATCTGGCAGAAACCTTCGAAAATGGTACCAACGGCCAGAGATACGTTGCTTCGGCAGGAAACCACGACGACTTTATCTGTTAGGACCAAAACTCTATCCGGGATCAAACACACAAACGCCGCTTGTTCAAAGGAAAAAGTTACCTTATAGGCCTATACCAAATCCTTGAAGGTTGCGACCGTGAAAAGCAATATGATAGTAAAATTTGCAGTCATCTTAACCCTAGGGCTACCAAGCTTTTTGTAACACTGGCTACCAAGGGGGTGGTTACCACCCCCTGGATTTCGTGTTTGGTTTCACATATCATAACTTGTAATACACCATTGGATTCAGCATTCATTTCTGCACAGAATGGTATATTTAGTTGTACATTATGTGGATGCACCTCGAAATTACATCACTTTTAACAACGGAACCCATTAATTAGCAATATTTTATGTTATTGCGTACATTTTCTACATTTTGGATAAACAAATGTAAGATTATGTGTGTTTTGAAACTAATCTATGTATAAAAGATACACATAATCATCCCTACACATGTTTATATAGTATAAATGTACATGCATACATATATCTTCGATTATCCATACATATATATCGGTTTACGTTGTAATGTATTCAGCCATTTTCACACAGATTACGCGTATTATTATTTATTTTAATCACTTCCGGTATTCAAAAGACAAAGATGTAGGTATGCTAATGAAGCCCTACATTCCCTCTAAAGAATGGTATAATTGTTTCTCTTCTAGGAAGAATAGTCAATAAGCTATGGTCGAAAATCTAGGGGGGGTGGTATCCACCCCCCCTGGTGCCTCGAGTATATCAGGTATAACTTTTGAATGGCGTGGGCTACCACCATGATGTTTACCTCAAAATGTGCGCCAAAGAATCTGCTACAGCTACTTAAAATGCCAAAATTATATTCCATATGTAAAAAATTATGCATAAAAACGTAGGGAGGTGGCAACCACCCCGCCCCCTTGGTAGCCCGAGGGTATATTCCATTATAATGTCATGAATAATAGAATGGTAGTTTACTTTTAGTAACAAAAAGCGTCAAGATAATGCGTCAAGATAATGCCAACAGTCCCAACAATGACTTCCGCCAATGCCACGAATCACGTCGGTCGTTTGTTTGGATTCTGTGAAAGTCGTCGGGGAAATGTAAAAAGTTTTTGACTAACTAAATTACTAGAATATTTGCAGAAACGCTGAATTTTGATCAAAAATTTGTTCAATAGTTTCTAATAATGTTGGAGTTCACTTTATCCAGGTTTGCATATCGGAGTAATCGTTTGTTTCTGCTCCAAGATTTTAAACGCGGTGATGATACTTTCGTCGTAAGTCGTCTTGGCATTCATGTCTGCATAAGGTTGGCTTGAATGTGCGATTGAGTCTTGGAGATGCAGACCGAGTACGCCATCTCTAGCTGGGTAATTTTCGTTTTGGCGGATGAAAAACGATGTGAGTCTTCGGAGTTACCTCGACCGTTAATTGGTGGCGCTTCGATCTACCAACCTGTAAACTACTACGTGTTCCACGTGCACCCGAAGGCTCCAAGGGATAGCCAGGCGCGCGTCATCTAGTGAGGAACTAGTGAGGATCTGTTTGGCGTTTTCATGCGCCGCGATCGCTGCCGCTTGTCATCGCTCCACATTATCGCCGGATATTGGTCTAAAGACCCTGACCCTAATAATACGATTCTATATGTCAATTCTGGTTTAGAAAACCATTGGTCAGGCCATACGTGCGTGTCTGGACCCGCCACTGGTGACTTTTATATAAGTATCTTTCTTGGCATTTATTTTTGCTAGCTGACGAAATTTATGTTCTTGGTGACATTTAACATCATACAGCTCCCGACCAGAAGCCTCCATTGCTCTTTTCTTGATGGTCTCGATTAGGTTATGGCGCCTCCCGCCTCTATTCGGACGCTCTAAGACCAAGGCACCGAAGGAGAGAAGGCCGCGCCACCCGTCCAAATCCGTCGGGTCAAGGATGATTTGGTTGATGATCTTAACGAGCAGTCTGCCTGTGCTGGTTCTAGCTCCTTTAGGGATGTGCCTAATCAGCCCCTGTTGAAAATTTGGATGTGGAATCTTCGGTTCCGAGTTGCAGTTACTACTTGTTGCGGCTCCCTGAGGATCACTGAGCTGCGTAAGATCCAACGCCTCTGAAGACGTGTCGACACTCAGGGCCGAGGCTAACCCCGCCCTCGTGACTCCATCTGTGCGGTCCGGAGTGGATGTTGTAGCGGCCGTAAGTGTTGAGGCTCGGCGTAATTATTATTATTATTGCTGTTATTATTATTATTATCGCTCGTCGGCTCCCGGCAGCCTTGACATGGTGCCCTGGAAAGCCAACGCGTTGAAGTGTTGGATCATGACCGATAGACCTTGGAAGCTCTTATTATTATTATTATTATTATTATTATTATTATTATTATTATTATTTTATTATTATTATTATCACTATTATTATCATTATTATTATTATTATTATTATTATTATTATTATTATTATTATTACCATTATTATCATTATTATTATAATAATAATAATAATAATAATAATAATAATTATTATTATTATTATTATTATTATTATTATCATTATTATTATTATCATTATTATTATTATCATTATTATTATTATTATTATTATTATTATTATTATTATTATATTATTTTTTTTACCTGAGGTATCTATAATTCCTCAGGTGTATAATTATTATTATTTATATATTATTAGTAGTAGTAGTAGTAGTAGTAGTAGTAGTAGTAGTAGTAGTAGTAGTAGTAGTAGTAGTAGTAGTAGTAGTAGTAGTAGTAGTAGTAGTAGTAGTAGTAGTAGTAGTAGTAGTAGTAGTAGTAGTAGTAGTAGTAGTAGTATGTATGTATGTATGTATGTAAGTATGTATGTATGTATGTATATATGTATGTATGTATGTATGTATGTATGTATGATAGGGTGTTCTAAAAAATGAAAGTTGTTTTTTCTTTATGGTACCCTTTCAATCTGTTACCTTGCCTTAGTAGTAAATAAATGCAAAATTTTAGCTTGATTGATGCGATATTTAGTGGTTGCTCAGTGCTCGTGACTTTACTCTATAACCAATCACGATAATATTGCTCTTCATAGGCTAATGCCGAAAAATAAACAAATCAGCTCATAAAGTATTAACAAAGACTTTTTAAACGAAAGAAACGAACTGAACAATGTATACTTTAAGAGATATAGTGACAAACAAATCTACTGAATATTGATATAAAGTCAATCATTTAGTTTTGAAGTAATAGAAAGTTTCTGCAAAAGCTGCCATTTACTAAACAATATCTGCGTAACAGATTTAGAGAGTTTCAGATAGTTGGAGTCCCAGAAGTAGCACAGATTTCTTTGCCTCAGAGAATTGAGCTCTGTGCTTATATATAACCTGCAATAGGCATTGTTTTTGCTCTTCAGTTTAGTGATGGATGAGCTGAATTCTTGGATGAGTTTTACACCCCGCTCGGCATTGTCGCTCACAACTCTGAGACTCTGTGCGCAATATTTCGCCTTCTGAAAGTCTTCATTTTCTTCCCATTGCTGAGCATCAATCTGAGTTAGGAACTTGC
>JACEVL010001545.1:0-26151 GCA_020284085.1 Aporrectodea caliginosa
CTACACTTTCATCTGTTTGCGATTACATACCTTGTTTCATCTTTCGGGAAGCGGAAAAACGACAAACATTTCTTTTTATATCGATTATTCGTACATACTATCGCTGCACAATGCTCGCCGCCAGACGTTCTCATTATTTTACTGCAGTTTCACCGATTATAATAAAAAAAGTAGCAGTGAAAATGTCTAAGTTTGATATTATACTTGTATTAGTATTAATTTCCAAACCAACACGGTCCACACGGAATCATGGCGGACGGTCCATAGACTACAATTATAGAATAAGTTTCCGTATTACAGCAATTAGATTCAGTTAGACTTCTGGCTACGCTTTATATATTCTGTGATTATACTGTATATATATCGGCAGGATAACGCATGCACGTATATAATAGAAGTTCAAAACACAGGAACACGATTTACGTTTTGTCGAATATTTTAAACAGTGAACTTGAATAGAGAGCTGTTTAAATTCACAAGTTTGTATCATATTGGAATTTTGTTTTCAGTGAAGATAAACGAAACATCTATAGACGGTAATTTAACGATGACGTCACTGGTGAGCGTCATCTACCGAGGGGAGTCTGGTTTCAACATCTGTTCGGACAACTGGAATGAGACTTGGAGTGACTCTGTCTGCAAGCAAATGGGACACGCGTAAGACAAACGAGACCATAATTATCACAGACATCCATAGCAGACATCTTTCGACTGTTGTACGTTGCAGTGCAGAACGAATTCCATGATCTGCGTGGACTGTTTACGCCTGTCGCCAAGAGAAACTACAAGCTCTAAACCTCTGGATCTGCCTTCTATGACTCTCTCTATGATCTTAACTTGTGATACTTCGGTCTCTGCCCGTACTCTTATAAGACTTCTTTTTCCCGCGTGGCTTTTCGCACTGGGAGCGCCTCTGATTAGGTTGTACTGTGAGAGGCGCTTTAGAAATCCGTAAATACTATACAATACAATACAACCTATGCCAACGCCTATACCAATTTGTGCTCCCGATTAAAGAAGATAGAAACGTCATATCCACAGCCTTCTTTGCTAGCATTCATTGACTTGCCTTTAGTAGGCCCTATATAGAGCAAACCGGCCTGCCTCGTAATGATAGAAATAATGCCCCGTAAACAACAGTTACTGTAAAAACTTGTTAGTGAGTCCATCGAAATTATTGTATAGGCTACGGTTACCAACCGGCTTTCTTCAATAAACGAATATACATATTATTATTATTATATCTCAACCGGTTAAAAGGCTTTTCGGCCTATAGATACGTACGCTGGCCTGGACTAACTGCACTAAGGGCTGAAAGTAACAGCTAACTTAATGTATTTGATATTGAGTCAACTAATCCACAATACGCTAGATATTAACAGTCTTACGGACTGATCTTCTGGACTCTAGATAGTGAACCGACAATTAATTGGTTTCGGTGCGCCATAGAAGTTATACATTGCAATTATGCTAACAACACATATATGCTGTTTCGGGTAGATTTATTGAAAGCATATTTTGTTTCATGCATTTGCCTCTTGTCTCAGTTGAAGGAAGGTTCTTTATTGTAATTAGTAGGCCTAACTTCTATCGCGCCGTGGCTGTGTCTAATGTTGTTTTCTATTTATGTAGAATTTCATCGTCAACATCGTATCAAAACGTGGGACTAAACGAATCTTTCCTGGTCTTAAATTTGTCCGTTTCGGCTTCAAACCTGTTGGCTCACTTACAAATCTCGTAAGTATTTCTCATTTTTCAGTTTACTTTTAACTACTAGCCTACTTGTTACTGCTTATAATAATTGTTAATTGCTTCCGACAGTGTCGGACAAAAGACAAAATAATTCTTAAACTCGCGTTTGGTAGAGTTCAGTATGAAAGTCGACCAGTGTTGGCTAGTTATAGGCCTATACTTTTTAAAAGTAATCAGTTACAGTAACTAGTTACTGGACTGCAAAAGGTAACTAGTTACTGTAACTGATTACTTCTTTAAAACAGTAACTAGTTACTGATTACAGTTACTTGTTCAAAGTAACTTTAGTTACTTTTAGTTACCGCAAACATTTGTTAAAGTCCAATATCGCTGCATCAGTGTATTCAGCAGGGTAATAGATTAATAATATGAAAACTCATGCTCTACTGAAATGCCAGATTAAATATGTGGAGGTTTCTATTGGCTTGCAGCAGAAGAAGTAGGCTACCTGAAATTATTTCTTGCTAAGTCAATTTAAAGTTAATAATAAAAAATTAATAGGGCCTAATTACAAAATCTTAAAGCTCTAGTATTGGGCTTTTGCGCAATGACGTACCAGCCTCATTTGCATATGCTATAAATAGACGGCGGCCATTGCGGAGTGCAGGTATGTTTGTTGTCGTTGGATACGTTAACGTCGTTAAGTGAACGGCGCGTATTATAAACCGTGGAAATGGTCTTCTGTGCAATTATAGTTGACTGCGGCAACCGTACTGAGAGGGATAAAGGTTCTTTTAGTAAAATTAAAAAAATTCGTAAGCGTGAAGGCCCAGAAGAACGAACCCGGAGCGAAGAAAGGGTACCGCATTCCGGGGATCCACGTGACTCCGCGTCGTTAGGGCCGCCTGACTGCGTCGTGAGGGTCGGTTAGGGTCAGGGTTAGTGTCGCCATTAGAAAACATCGTACCTCTCCCGCAGCATGCCAGCCACATTAGTCTGGAATAGCGGACCCCCGGAATAGTGGCCCCGAACCGAAGAAAGCCGGCAGCTATGGCTGAAAGCTATAGCCACAGATGATCTATCGGAAGCGAAACTCAATGCAATCGCAATTCTGTTACAGGGCTGTAGACGAGGGTATTAGCGGGTATACAGCGTGTACTCGCCACACAAAACTTTTCTTTTAGTATACTCACCTGTGCAAAGCGTGTACTACCTTCAGAACGTACTTTGACATATTTTTTTAATGCTGAAGAGTGTAGTGTGCAGACTAGTCTATAACTTTTAAACTACAAACTCATACTCCTCAAACTTCTGGAAAAGTAACCTGAAGGCTGTAGCCTACTGTAGCGTGTACTCACTTCTAAGTTTAACACTACAGCACTGCATGGTGTTGCCATTATTCTGAATTGTGTAGTCAATTTTTCATTAATCTATTCGTTCTCTCCATTCTGCAGCTTCTCTCTGACCTCTCCGCTGTTTGGACTGGCATGATCTCGTTGTATTGTATTGTATTTGAACACTTGTTATAGCGCCCCTACCAGATTTCCCATTCAGAGGCGCTCCCGACTACTATGTGGTGCCTAGTTGGTAACATATGATAATAGATATAACAGAGTTGTAGTTTTGCTGTACTTGTGTATGTTGGTACCAGGCCAGATGTTACTGTTATCAGGACTTCTGCATTTGTGTTAACATTTCACGCCAACAATATTCAAGTTTGTCAACACTTTAACGATGAGCACCATTGGTTTGCCAGTCGTTTTTAGTACACTCTCGTTGTTAACTGTTAATAGTATGTAACTGCTAAATCTCGTAACAACAACACTGCAAATCATTGTGAATGAAGTTTTTCAGTAAATATGGAAGAAGATGTTTCCACACTTCTGTGTTCCATTCAAAATGTTAAAATGCAATGGACTTGAAGTTGAATCTTATGACCTGCAGTGAAACAGCTGTCACCACTGAATTACATCATTCATTAGACCTCAAACTGTATGGACATTTAATTTCCACCTTTACGGCAGCACGGTCATGAAACCAAATCATCGGGTGAAGGGCCCATAAATGGGTAATAGGAGTTGACAAATTAACGAATGCTGCTCCACATTAACGTTACTGTGGCCATATGACTGCTTATATTGGCCAAGGCTGCCTGATCATGAGTAATACCCCACTCCGTTGCAGCCGATTTAAAAGTGTATTCAATGGGAAAACAAATAGCATTTAATAACACTTCATTCATTCCAAAATTTTATATAGCACCCCTTCCAGGTTCCTACTCAATGACGAGTTGCATTGGTTTCCCAGTCACTTACAGTACACACTCGTTGTTAAGGTGTTAAGCCAAGCCAATGACGGCTTTGATACATCTGTGTAACAAACATCTTTCAGTTTATAGGCTGTTATCCTGCCTGCTTAAATAAGAAACCAGTTTTTATTTCCACTCTGACCACGAGTCTTCATATCAATCAACTCAATGTCATTTTCCAACATATCTACATCAACTGATTCTGCTCGCTGTCAATAAATGTTTTTGTACAGAAGTCGTGATATAAAATTTCTATTGTCCTTTGGTGGTAGTTTGTACTCATTGGCCCATGTTTGTAGGTTGTAATTGTGACTGCGAGACTCAGGAAGAAATCTTCTGAGCACATGGCTCTGGTCAGATATTATGGCCCTGAATAGGGAATCATCCGCCGCGACGGCCAATTGCTCCGCAGCCGGGGCTTTTGGAGGGAGAAACCCGTTTCGCTTTAGCCTGTCCAGAAGTTTCTCGATCTTGGCCGTGAGATTGCAGGACTCGGAGAGCGTACATAGATGACGCGCATGACGAGAGTACCTCTGTAAGATGTGGAGTCATGCTGATGTCAGAGCTGATGGTCACTCCCAGTACCCGGATGGAGTTGACTCGCTCTGCACCGGGTACTATCCGAGGAGGGTGAGCTGCGCTGCTGCTCCTTCCCTTCTTGAAGATGATTAGCTCACGCGTCTTAGATGGATTGAGGCGGCGGTTGCTATGTTGTTTGAACCGACGAGCAGGTACGTATCATCAGCGTATTTGAGCATGACATTGAAGTTGTGCAGTGGGTGGAGATCTGAAGCACCGACGATGTAGGACCCTGGGCCTATCCAGGAGCCTTGTACAACACTAGCGTTAATCTCAGCAGAAGCCGATAACAGCCTAAGTGCTTGGTGATCTGATCTCGATCTTGAAAGTAGTTTACCAGCCAGTTGTAAATTTCATCCGGGAGGTCCAACGAGCCCAGTTTGGACATCAAGGTCCTCAGCTGAAACCTGACTTGTCTGATCCTGTCCGTGAGGCTTGTGAATCAGTTTGTTGACTCTGCGCCACAGGTTCTGTGTCCCGTGACGAGGGTCGAGGTCATTGAGTTCCTTTCTGTTGGCCTTGATGATGGCCTTGCGAATTCAGGCTGTCTCGTTGTGACCGTCACAGCTCTGAGTCGGTAGTGCTCATCCAACCACAGCGTCATGACAAACGTGCTGCCTATGATGATACTGTAGTTGACAAGACCACACACGGCAAAGGTGATGAGGAAAAAGTCTTCTTCTGTTTCTTTGGCTAAGAGAAGTCCATGTCAGCCAGAGGACGATAAGTGAAGTTGGTGACATGTGACAGAAGGAGCAGTCTGCTTGTGTGCAGGAAGTTGTTCCTGAAAACAAAATAAAACATACTTGCTAATTATAACTGATTTTCCTGTAACCGATCTCATAAACCAAGGACCCATACTTGCTAAGCAAGAGCATGAGCTTTAAAATTTTCCAGCATTTCATGGAATACATAATTAATTCTATTAAGAGTTTCAATAGTAAACTAGCATATATCACTCGGAACTGTCAAAAACTTGTTCTTTCACAAGCACAGATATGTTGCAATGAACAAATTAAAAAAAATTATGTCATACTACGACGTGATGAAGCTAAGACAGTTAAAATGAGTTAATGAATTAAAAGGTAAACGTGTAGTTTAGCGTCGTAAATTATTCGCACTGTTATTTTTCATCAGTATAATAATTAAGAAAAATATGTCTGTGCTGGTCTCATGATGTTAAATGTTGTTTTGGTCTCAAGATGTTAAATGTTTTTGTGCAGACCATTATGAATAATTTTTCATCAGTCCAGCTTCTATTTGAACAAGATTTCATCAGGCCCACTTCTATTTAAGCAAAAATTATTTTCATCCATCTGACTTCTCTTTAGCAAGAATAGTTAATCCCACTTGTATTCGACCAATGCTGAAACCCAAGCAATGCTGCAATGGCGAATAATAATTTACGGCAAGCTTATAGAATCGGGGGCTGAAGGATTATAGTGCATAAGTTTACTGACATCGTGAGTGTCGGTGAGGGTCAGGTTAGGCGTCGTGAGATTCGGTTAGGCCCGTCAGGGTCAGGGTTAGTGCCGTCATTAGAAAACCTGGTACCGTCCACGCAGCATGCACAAAGATGCCGTATTATTATTATTCAGCCCACGAT
The DNA here is from genome assembly GCA_020284085.1 of Aporrectodea caliginosa. Classification (NCBI taxonomy): domain Eukaryota; kingdom Metazoa; phylum Annelida; class Clitellata; order Crassiclitellata; family Lumbricidae; genus Aporrectodea; species Aporrectodea caliginosa. The sequence continues at coordinate 6,186 of JACEVL010001545.1, forward strand.
ACTATAAGTTTCCCTAATTTACGACGCTAAACTACACGTTTACCAATTAAAATTTAAATGTTAATGAAGTCACGCTAACATCTGGGACTAACATAACAACACCATGGATACTAGTACCTACCACAACGTAGTTGAAGAAATCCGGCATCTCAATCGTCCGAAGTCACGAATTGTATAAGACTGCTAGATGTGAAGGTATACGGATCGACACCATTAATTCACGATAACCTTACAAGAAACGTTCTTCCACCAACTAACAACTTCTTCGAGTGCTTTGACAACAGTTTTTACTTAAACGCTGCACAACAAATATTTCCGTGCTTGCACTCCGACATGGCCGCCACAGCTTCCGCAATTTAGGCCACGCCCATTTGCAAGCGGTCTATACCACCTCAGGCGAAACTGTGGCAAAGTCAATGACGCAATGATTAATTCATCAGCCTCAAATGATGGCCCAAACCGAGTTTGTAACCTGTCCAAAACTGCGTTGAGCAACAGAGACGCAAACTTAACCGCATACATGTATTACCATGGACAATTTAGTGTGCAGAGAGAACAAGGTTGGAAAAACTGTGCCAAGACGACAGTTTCTGCATGCAATATGACTAAAACTTTAGGTAGTGCATGTTCCATGTTCACCAAAATATTGGTACGCCAAGGATCGCAAAATATTGATAGATGGCTTTAGCGCACTTATTATTCGCGTACACGATGCATCGGTCGAAAACGTAATTTTAAAGTAACGTAAAGTAACTATTTTTATTTAGTTACCGTTACCTCGTAAAAGTAATCAGTTACTGTAACTAATTACTTTTTCGAAAAAGTAACTAGTTACTGCATTAGTTACCAAAAAATAGTAATTAGTTACAGTAACGCGTTACTAGTAACGAGTAACGCACAACACTGAAGTCGACTTATTGTATTGTATTGTATTTGATCATTTATAAAGCGCTTCTCATAGCATATTAAGCCTTTCAGAAGCGCTCCCAGTGCGAGGTACTCCGAGAAAAAAGGAAGGTTTTAAGGTGAGAGAAAGAGGTAGAGATGTTGCAAGAGAGGATATCATACATGTTGGCTCGAACCTATTGCTAACAAATCGTCAATAGAAAAGTAAACCAGAAATGGATGAATCGTAAAGTCCTCGATGCTGAGCCAATGCATTACAGAGCTGGCTGTTTCCTTCGCAGCTTACGCCAGTAGGCCTACCACATTCTGCTGCTTATATTGTTCACTGTTTCATTGTAATTGTAATTAGTAACTTCTATTGCGCCAGTGTCTAATGCACAACACATCAACCAATGACACGCAGAAACGAAGCCGTTATCAGGTCAATATCCAGAAGACCAGTCACTATGCACACCTGCATATTCGTGACTAAGAGGAGGTAGGACGACCTTCAAATATCTTGATGATACATTGATTTAAATTTGTATGATAAGTAAAATGTGTTGTAGAAACTGTACTTCGAACTTGGCAGTTGCTGTTAGCTGCGTACAATCAGGTACGTATCATTGTATTGTATTGTATTTATAAATTTATAAAGCGCCTCTCATCGTGCACAATGAACACCAAACAGAGGCGCTCCCAGTGCGAAAGACCCCGAGCGAAAAGAGTGGTCTTTAGACAGCGAAAGGAAGCACCTGGACCACCAGATAATATCAAAGAAGGACGTTTGCTATGGATTTCTATGATAATGATAGTTTCGTTTGATGAAGGAAGTTGGTTCCATAGTTAAGGGCCACTGAAAGCAAAAGTTCGAGATTTAGCCATAGCAGTCCTCGCTCGTGGGACAAGAAGGTCAAGGCGATGTATTGTACGTATCATATTATATATATATATATATATATATATTATATATTATATATTATATACCCGGTATTTATATTTGTATAGTATGTAGGTCCTCTATCGAATTGACATATGCAGTAACCTACTACAGGAGCTGCTGTAGAACTCTCACTAAGTTGCTGACAGCTGGCTACAAACTATGATATTGCACCCGAAGCCCTTTTACCAGAACATATTTCTAATGCGTCCTGAAGATCTAGGAAGAACTGGTTAAGGTCCATAACAGAGCGGTCAGGCCAGTGCGAAGGCAGTTTATGGCGCTTCAAAAGTTTTTGTTCTTAAAATTCAACAGTTTGGCACTGATTGATTGACCGGATTGATTGATTGATTGATTGATTGACAGGATTGACTGATTGCCATAACACACCTGTTTTGTCAATAGTATGTGGCAGACGTTCTGTGTCGCCCGACATGGTAGGTCCCTATATACTGAACGGAGTACGTGCCAAGCGAGGAGCCTGGCCATGGCAGGTGATTCACTACGTCGGTCGCTACAACTCCGACGGGTCCTTCAGTGCATTTGCCTCTTGCGGTGGCATGCTTATAAACGACAGGTGGATTCTAACGGCTGGACACTGCAACATGGTCACGTTCGGAGGCCTCGGGTAGGTTGAAAGTTTGCGGGTTGTTTGGACTGATGAACAGTGCCGGATTAACTTTTTAGAGGCCTGGCGCAAACAATGCAACAAAACTAAAGTAGGTCCTCTATCCAATCAAATTATCCAAAAAATGGGGGAAAATTAATTATATAGAAAAACATACTTTAATAATTTATGAACACAAAATGAAGCTGTGATAGGATCATAGGAGATTTTTTAATTTTACTTGTTACAGTTCAACTGTTCAAAAATGTTCGTCGAGTTTAAAAGTCTTTCCTTCGCGCTTTTAAAGTAGAGAAAGAATCAATGATATCTTGAAAGTCAAGATCTGTCAAGATTTCCGACTCAATGTTCAAAAGAGTTAAATTTGCCCATTGTTGACCTCAAAGATGATTCTATGCGTTTTAAATGACTGAATGATCTTTCTCCAAACAAAACAAAATAAGCACCCAGTTGATGGCGAATACAAGAGCCAATGTCTCAGAATTTTTTCCCCGTTTGGTGTGATCGTAAAAAAGCAGAATCGTTTAGTTTTCTTTTGGTACTATTCAATTTTACTTTATTTCCATGTTGTTTTATGGATTTAGAGTACATGCCATCTTGATTACGATGGTTCAGGTCCCATCTGCAGCTAATAACTGACCAAATCTTCATTTATAGTCCACAGAGCAGCATCAGTTTGTGGCACGTTTCCAACAGATTGATTCTCTTGTTTTAATGGTGGTAGTTTCAGATTTAGGCATATCAATGATATCATTGCTGAAATCAAGGGTGTCTGTTGTTGGCATTAGTGCTGACACTGCCGAGCGGCCTAAGCCTGAACTGCATCCAGCTTCTGACGCTGAGTCGACACCATCTATATATATTGCGGCACTTCTCGTGTTTTTACTGCCAGAAATTTACCAATACTATGTTGGAATTAAGCCTGTGTTATACACATTCTGGACAATAGGTGGTGTGCTAAGAGGACTCTTTAGTACTCTACTTCCGGTTTACGTTCTTCCTTGCTCGTTGTGCTAATTAAAATGTTTAAACTCTGATCAGTTCTATATCTAAATAATCCTAAAGAACTAAAGTGAACTTCAACATACTACCACGTTGCTGTTTGCCTACCTCTTCAAGTTCGCGTTTTCTTTGACGTTTCTGCCAACTGGACTCAAATTTCTTCATTTTATTTAGGCCTACTTATTTTATTTGTTTAAAAATTAAAATTAAAAAACGAAATAAGCAGCTACATAAACACTAAATAGTAGATAATAATATTACATGGAACATACAATGTGTCGTCTGTACCGTACGCATATCTATATTTTATTTGGTGATGGGGTCGATCCGCGCATAAATTGATTACGTCATACGTCATCATTACAGTACACAATTAATTAGTACGTCATCATTATAGTAGTAGTACTGTAGAAGGCCTGTTTTTATAATGCCACCAAATTTTATATGCAATGCTTGTTTTAGAAATTAAACATTTTAAATAAGCCGGACTGTGACTTATATAAACAAATTCGATCGGATAATCGGATTTCTCAATGTTTTTTAAATTTTTACCCCCGAAAGAAGGCCTGGCGCAAGTGCGCCAGTTGCGCCATAGTTAATTTGGCACTGCTGATGAACTGTGAATTATTCTATCGTGGGGGTTCAGACGGCAGCGTTACTGAGCATTATTGATTATTCATATAATTAACAACTTTAATTTAATTGGACTCGCATCGAGTGGAAAAGGAAATTGTTTCAAGTGATTTTGGAAAAATTGCAGAAGTTTAGATCTCACAACAGAAGTCTAATTGCCCTCATCTTTTCATGGATTCTTTAAAGTTTACGCTAAACTGGAATTTGCATTGTTATATATATGACACACGACAAAGAACTCATCATCATCAGCAGCAGCAGCATCAATATCACCAATCATCATCTTAACTCTTGCTCATTATTGACCTTAGCCTATAGCATAATGCTTTGCCTCTGCTTTCATACTGTGCATGCATATTCATCTGATAGGGAAACAGTGGATTCTGTTGCCAACGAAGTACAAATAGCTTCTAATTACAAATACGGAATAATTATTACCGTTTATCTTTTGTAATAGTTATACCGGTCAGCTGAGGGCAGGCAACGTGCGCATACTGCTTGGGTCTTTGAATCGCAACGGTGATGCAGATACGCTGTACGAGCGTGTAGACACCGTCTTTGTACATCCGTCTTTCAACACCACTCCAACCGTAGACAACGATGTTGGACTGCTACGGTTGAGTAGAGCTATCACCTTCACGGACACGATCAGACCCATCTGCCTTCCTACGTCGACCGAAGACCTGGCTCAGTTCAGGGTCTGTGTCGACACGGGATTCGGCAAAACTCTTCGCAATGGTAAAAAAAACACGTTTTAGCACAATGATTTACTGTGAACATTGTTTCATCGTAGTAGGCTACCTTTCACTCATGCGTGCACGGTACTTTCTCTGCCTTGGTAGTTGGTACAACCATATAGGCCTATGCATTGTGTTGAAAACTTCCACCCTGAACGTAGGACTATATAGGCCTATGAATACAATTGCTTGTGTTCCCAGATTGTGACAACATAATAGGCCTTGTTTATACGCAGGACCTGTCAGCGCCTAAAATACTCAAATATAGGCCTATATACTTCCTGAAACTGTCGGCAAGAAGGGGAGTTGGGGAGAAACGATAAGCCGAAGAAATTATACCCCTCAGCTAGTCGATCGAGTCGAGTGCATACGATCGACTTGGCTCGGCCGACGATCGACTCGATCGACTTCGTCGACTCGCCGACCTTTCGACGACTCGATCGACTTGACTCGGACGACGATCGACTCGATCGACTTCGTCGACTCGCCGACCTTTCGACGACTCGATCGACTTGACTCGGACGACGATCGACTCGATCGACTTTGTCGACTCGCCGACCTTTCGACGACTCGATCGACTTGACTCGGACGACGATCGACTCGATCGACTTCGTCGATTTGGACTATATATAGTCTCTTGGCCAAAATTGCAGACTTGGAACCTCTTGGAGGTTCCGTCACGGTTCAGCATATGCTCCAGAGTATACGTACATTATGCTCCAAATCGCCTGTTAAAATCACAAGTATTTTTCAACGAATCCATTTGACACTAATTGTATTTCATTTAATGACATTTCCAATCCGGAAGGTAACCATGTAGGCATTTTTCGTTTTTAAACAGATAGAGCGACTAGGGCAAATATATTAATTGTGGGCGGCAGTTACGGGCCTTACGGCTCCCATTCATACTCAATGTAGAGTGGACCAAAATGTTGCCACACATCCGAGTGAGAAGTCGACGCGTTCAGTCTTGTTCTAACGTACAGACTTTCGAACGTTTTGAGATCATCGTTACTGACTACAGAGCTAAAATTTCCTGAAACTACGGCATTCTTAACGCATCTGAATCGTAAAACTGTGAAAAAAGTATCTCTATAACTTCCACTAATAAGAAAGCGCCAAGAGGTTCATTATTTGCACTGAACTTCATATTGGGTTCATACGGTAGTTGTGTGCTTACACAGATTTACGTCATTATATCATAAGGACTGTCATTTTGTGAAAAAATAGTAAGTAAAATATTTCAGAGTCGAGTCGAGTCGAGGAAACAACGATCGACTCGACTTGGCCGAGTTTGCGATCGACTCGATCGGCGAGTCGATCGAGTCGACGATTTTCGATCGACTCGACTTTGCCGAGTTTATGATCGACTCGACCGATCGACTCGATCGGCTGCGGGGTATAGAAGAAATAAGGTATAAAATTTACGTATGTAGGCTACTTGAAGTGGCAAGTAACATTTAGGTCTTAGAATGAAATCGTGTGTAGTTGATTGAGCTAATCTCTCAAAAATCCACACTGCACACTTCATACAAGTCAACTGCGCACTTTGTGTCGGAATATAGGCATACATTAGGGCCTATATGAGGTCCTCGGACAATAGCCTATTTTGCTTAATTGCAGCACACACCCTAATATACTTTGTGCAATAGATGCCGTTCAAATTACTCTTGAGCTGAACATTATTATAAATTTAAAACATTTGGTTAGAATCAAATTTCACATAGGCCCAAGTTCGAGTGAAACACATCGGAGTAGGAATCTGGCATTACTGTCACTCGGTGGTTTAAATTACTGCGACCACTCGTTTTCTGTTTGTTATGACTGATTAATATAAGCGGTCTCTTAGTTGTCGGGAGCGGTTGGGATTCAACCCCTATCTCTTCTTCTGTCCCTAATCTAAGTAACTAAAAGATGTTGGCGGGGAAACTAAAAATATCTCACGAAGCACGTACAGATAGCTTCTAATTACAAAGACGGAATAAAATTATTATCGTTAATAATCTGTTGTAATAGTTACACCGACCGGTCAACTGAGGCGCCAGCCAACGTCAGTTGAATCGTCAGTAGGCCTAAGTTAAGAGAACTTACTTCTTGTGCAACATATTAGCGACATTGGATTTTGAAGTGCGTTCGTTTAGTTTGGTAATCTGCAAAATATTCGAATCCCCCGTTCGTTTTTGACAACTGAAACACTGAACTTGATAACCGTAAGAGTAAAATTGCTGTTATCCTTTTGCAGAGCTTTCCAACGATCTCCTTCAGGCTCGAATGAACCTTCTCTCTTACGCTGACTGCTACAACTACTTTAAAAATAGCTACGTACGAGATCCGACGCAGATCTGCGCTGGAACGATTCCCACAGAAGCCGACATCAATTTCTGCCTGGTTGGTATTAATTAATGTAGGCCTACATCAACTTCATGAACACATCATACGTACGACCTCTGTAGGCCTATAGCAGTGCTGTCCAACCCGCGGCCCGCATGCGGCCCGCCGGCAGATTCTAAGTGGCCCGCCGCAGCTCGCTAAAGATTTGCAATTTCTGTTAAAATGAAGTAAAAGACAGTCACTGGCCTACTTGCATAGCTATTCGTTCGTAACTTCGCTTATCATTTGACAATGTGTACACAAAATCCAGTTCCCATGAAGACGCATTCATTATGATAACTCCATCATTAGCCTAATTATAATACAGTAAATAATTTTCAATAAATTTTAGTCGCTGCTTTTGAGTTTACTGGTGCGGCCCTCGGCTTCAAAAATTAGTTCTTCGGTGGCCCGCGGTGTCAAAAAGGTTGGACAGCACTGGCCTATAGGGAAGATCACATGTCCCGGATTGTCGGGAACAGTCCCAGAATTGATTAAAAAAGTCCCGCATCCCAGACATGTCCTTTCCGGGAGAATGAAACGTCCCGGAACGAACGATTTGTTCTCTAATTAAATGCGTAGAATTGTTATTTAAATTTTCCAATAATTAGAAAATAGGCAAAACATGACAGTTACTTTTTCTTTATAACTAAAAACAAACTACTAATAAAATGCTTAATCTTGATCTAAAATCTAACAAATTGGCCTATGTATTGAATACCTTCATCTTTTAATTGCGGATGGCAATGATCAGTTGGTTGGGCTCTTAATTCGTATAGAGCTGATTCATTAAATCCGACTTTAGGATTCATGTGTAGGCTACTGTTGTTAGTCAGCGTAGGCCTACTGTATTTGTTGTTGTGCTTGTATAAACATAGGTTTTCACAAACGTTTATTGTGTGTGTTTTAGGGCGACAGCGGAGGACCTCTGTCGTGCCAGGGTCAAGATGGTCTTTGGAAAGTAATTGGAATAAACAGCTATGTTCTGGGAACAGACGACGGAACAGCTATTAACACTTGCTATTTGTCGGTTGTCGCTCGAGTCACGCAGTTTGTCGATTGGATTCAACAGACGATTTCAGCCAATTCCGTTTAACTTAATTGGTTTCCTCTCTTAATCACAAAGTCGCGCAGTCACCGGTGGCTAAATCCGAGTTGTATGTAATATTGTTATAACGTCGAATGCTTTACAAACTAATTATGCAATGCCAACCAGAAAACGTTGAGAGACTGGTATCCCATAAATAGGACTGAGAGTTTAGGACTCGGGTTTGAGGCAGAAGTGCCCGCCTACGATTTGTGATCATGTCTAATTTTATATTGAAATTTAACTTTTCGGCAGCAAGTTCTGGCTTGACTATATTGGTAACAGCACAAAATGTTGGGCTTTCACACAGGAGGACCAAGTAAGCTCAGAAGTGGAGATAAAAGTAACGCACGGCACATTGGCTCCGCCGCCTAATCGCCTATGCCAGGCACCCTGCCAGAATTTTCATGGGCATTAAATGGCATCCATATGGACTTAGGCTATATATTATACGGATCAAATATGCGAACATGGATCTTATATGGGCTCCATCTTGGCATACTAGCACGGCAATGTTAGGCGCCACAGGTTACAAGTGTCCAACGCTAATTCTGATGGACCCCATTGTGCTGATGGACCCCCATTGTTCTGGTGGGTTCTCATTGTGCTGATAGGCACCCATTGTGCTGATTGGTCCCTATTGTGCTGATGACCCCATTGTGCTGATTGGTCCCTATTGTGCTGATGGCCCCATTGTGCTGCTCGTGGAAACTGATGGCCAGCGTTGGCCCCAGTAAAGGCGCCACGATTTCAGGTTTGGGGGGGCTAAGGCTCCAAGCCCTTCCCTTTTGTCCCTCCTCCTGTGATTTGCAATGATTTCCCACTTTTTTGGGGGCTGAGCCGCAGTTAGAGGGGGCTAAGCCCCCCTTTCCCCCCCTGGCGCCGCCACTGGTTGGCCCAACGTACGTGGCTACAAAAAATAGTTAAAATGCACTTGTTACATAGGAACTCGGAGCATTATCATTTGCGCCAACAGTAGACGGATCTGTGAAGCATCCTAGAAGTAAATTCCAAAAGACAACAGTTACATAATAATGCAAAGCTGAAATCTATGTACTGCAGGAAGCGAAGTATCTGCAGTGATAATTACTTCATCAGCTCTTATTTTTTCTAAGCCAAAGCTACAACATTATCCAGCTCAGTCTGCACAGCTGCTAAATTGTGAATCACGAAAAAGTAGCTAAAATGGTTAAAAAACGATGAGAGAAAAGTCATATTAAATCAGAATGTGAAGTCAAAAAACTCCAAAATGTGCACAAATACACTCAAAAATCAACAGCTCCGAAATCTTTTGCATAAATCCAAATGAAACGTCTAATTTAATATTTCATTGTCATTTATGTTCATCTTCCTTGTCACCTGTAACAATAAAAATGGAAACAACAATTAAATTATAATTAATTAGTAGAAAGGTAACCAATAAATGATATTACTCAGGTAATTTTATTAAAATTTGCCGACTTTCTTACACCCATGCTAGCAGATCCAAACACATCGAGTATTCCCCACTATAATTCAGTAAATAATTGCAAGCTTTTATATTGTGCTTAAAATAATCTTAACAATGATAGGCCGAAGCCTTTACTGCATTTGAAATAATTCATATTTAGCAAGTTTATTTCTCACAATATTCAAGGATTTCTGGTAAAATTTGTAAATACAAATTTAAACAGACTTCAACCATTTGAATGTACACCCCAACTTCATTTGAATGAATGTGGTGTGTAATGCGCTGTTATATCTTTCATTTTTCATTTTCAGAAAAGGATGACTAATTTTCAAGAGTAGTGAAGAACAATTGAACGACCTTATAATACCTTCTTGTTTTGAATCTTCGCCAGCATCTCTTTGTGAATGGGTCTCATTGTTGTGCTCTGCATCCTCTTTGTGGTCCTTGTCCTCTTTGTGCTGCTCATCTTCTTTGTGCTCACTCTTACCATCAGAATCTATGTGCTCCTTTGAGCTTCTGAGATCCTGTGAACCTTGTGAACCTCTGTGCTCCTTTGCATCTAGGTGCTGCTGTGAACCTTTTGAACCTCTGTGTTCCTTTGCACCTATGCGCTCCTGTGAACTTCGTGAACCTCTGAGCTCCTTTGCATCTAGGTTCTGCTGTGAACCTTTTGAACCTCTGTGCTCCTTTGCATCTACGTGCTGCTGTGAACCTTTTGAATCTCTGTGCTCCTTCGCACCTATGCGCTCCTGTGAACTTCGTGAACCTCTGAGCTCCTTTGCATCTAGGTTCTGCTGTGAACCTTTTGAACCTCTGTGCTCCTTTGCATCTATGCGCTCCTGTGAACTTCGTGAACCTCTGAGCTCCTTTGCATCTAGGTGCTGCTGTGAACCTTTTGAATCTCTGTGCTCTTTTCCATCTATGCGCTCCTGTGAACTTCGTGAACCTCTTAGCTCCTTTGCATCTAGGTGCTGCTGTGAACCTTTTGAATCTCTGTGCTCCCTTGCATCTAGGTGCTGCTGTGAACCTCCGTGCTCCTTTGCATCTAGGTGCTCCTGTGAGCCTCTGTGCTCCTCTGAATCTAGGTGCTCTTGTGAGCGTTTGTGCTCTTCTGCATCATGGTGTCTTTGTTCAAGCAGATCTTCCTTATCCTCATCTCTTCTCTCATTATCTCCGTGTTCATGTTTCTCTTCTGAATGCTCCCCATGGTGTTGTCTCGGTGATTGTTCGTGTTCCCCTTCTGAATGCTCCCCATGACCTTGTCTTGGTGATTGTTCATGTTCCCCTTCTGAATGCTCCCCATGGCCTTCTCTCGGCGATTGTTTTACTCCATGTTCATCCAACTCTTCTTCTTCTATAAAGTCAAAGTAGACAACATGGCACATCAGCTTATAATATAGTTCTGCATCATAGCATGTAATTCCTTCTGACACACAGATCTTAAGCATAGATCTTATTCTCAAAATTTTATGATTTTCGTTTCTAATTAATCTCTTGTCTAATCATAAGATCAGTGAATTGCCAATGATTAATATGCACGATAACACAATTAGTCAAGATGACAGATATATTCAGCTCACACGCACGCAAGCAAGCACACACGCACACAAAACACACACACAGTAGATAGCAGATAGGTTTTATAGCAAGAAATGAAGATCTAATATACAATAAGTACTTTATATATATATATATATATATATATATATATCGAATTAATCTAATCTAATGAGTTCTAAAGTAGGCCTATTGTCTTCAAGCCTATCTGACATATAGTATACCCTGGAAACAATACTCACATGCAATCTGTAAATAAGTGTAACATTCATTATTAATAAATATTATATACATATATTATATATATATATATAAATTATTTATATATATATATATATATATATTATATATATATATGGTAGTACCACTGAAGTTACAGATGAATGTACAACATTGTACATGAGAGCTAAGCACTAAGCAGTGATTCTAGTGTTTTCAGACACACAAATAAACGAAATCACGAATCTTGTAAGCAATAAATTAAGAGAAAATGATGGTTAGAGTAACAGAACAAACACATTCAGTGAAGAAAAACACTTCAGAGCAACAACATTTACTTTATTTCATAAAAATAAACCAAAACCTTTTAAAAGATGAATTGCAAAAGCAAATGAACTGATCGCAACCAAATTCATGAATTCCAACACAACAAAGATTAACGTTAAGCAATAACTTACTAATCTTAATTACTAATTTGATGTAAAAAACACAGGACATAAGTTTCAGAATGCCTCAGTGTTAGTTATCTTCATCCACTTCACATAATGACCAATGCATAATAATTTATTGTGAATATTAATATAGAAAATTCTTTGCACGACGTTAAAATCTGCCAGGGGAAAAAAGCTTAATCAAAAATCAGGAACCTCGTTTTACTTTGATGCTAAAGGTAGCAACTGTTAAACCATTACCAAGACTACACGTATCTCTTTGTTCGATAGAGGGATGGGAAACTGGAAATACTCTAGGTTAAAACAGCTGCTCTATGTTATGGAGTTTTCTTGGTCAGGGTCAAAAGAGATGACCGAACATTTTGACTTTAAGTTTGATAGTTTTATGAGTAAAACGAACTTTTATTTTTACATTAAACCACTGAATTTATTTAACAGCTAGTACAGGAAATGAGGTTCGAAACTGCCACCAACCACTCTAGTAGCAGCACACTGATAGAATTTTGTCGGAGTTAGTAATTAGCAAACTGTCTTGACTATGCAGGTAACTCAACATGAACCACGGCACATTACCAAGGTATTCATCGAAGTCAGGGAGTGGCAAATCAGCTGGTTCCTCCTCCTTTGGAAGTCCCTCAATCTCTTCCTTTGCACTGTCAGGCATAGGATAAGGTGTCTCTCGTTCCTCTTCAGATTGAAAAACTTCTGGCACAAATAACTCTGATGGAGCAACCAGTTCCTCTAGTGGAACAACCGGTTCCTCTGGTGGAGCAACCGATTCTTCTGGTGGAGCAACCGGTTCCTCTGGTGGAACAACCGGTTCTTCTGGTGGAACAACCGGTTCCTCTGGTGGAACAACCAGTTCTTGTGGATGAGCAACTTCTTCCTCTACTGGAGCAACCGGTTCCTCTGGTGGAACAACCGGTTCTTCTGGTGGAACAAACTGTTCTTCCTGTACTGGAACAGTCTCTTCTTCCTGTACTGGAACCGGTTCTTCATGTGGTGGTTCCTCTCTGACCTCAGTCTCTTCTGGATGTCCTTCATCATGCAGCTGCTCACCAGTTGGCTCTTCCACCTGCTGCTCGGCCTCCACTGGCTGTTCTGGCAATGGCTCACCCTCCACAGGTTCTTCAGATATTTGTTGCGGCATCTCTTTCTTTTCGGCTAAAAGCTCCGGAACCGTGCCCTCTGCAGCCATCCTCTCCTTCACCTCTATGCTCTCGTCCATAACCTCCTGCACGTACAGCTTCTGCGACATCGCTGCCTCCCGTTCCAGCTCCGCCAACCTCTCCATCTCCCTCATGTGCTCAGCCCAGCTAACCTCTGGCGGAATCTCGAGCTGGATTTCCCCCTTGAAAGGAAGAGCAGCGGTCGGGTCATCTTCCAGGGGAACTTCAACCTCGACACCCCACCGATCGGGTGGTCTCTCCTCTGCAATCAGTCTCAGCTCAAGGGCATCCTTTAAGCTCACATCCTCAGACTGATCATCGAGTCCATCCATGCGAGCACGAGCATCAGTATCCACGGCATCCAGGTCCTCTACTTGACTGTCCTCAATGGGCATCTCGGCCGCCAGATCGTGCATCAACACTTCCTTGACTGGAGCGTGGGCAATGTCTTCCTGCTGACTGTCAGCAGCTGCAAAGATGCTTACATGATCGGGCGCCGTCGGAACAGGTTGCACCTTTTCGTACTTGTCTGGAGCCGCCATGGCAGCTGTTCAGTGTTAAAAATAGCATTACAAGACAATGCCTACCAAGAACACTACAATCTAACAGAAGCACTAAGCATACTACATAGTTGTTTTCTGGCTACGCTACTGTCGATATTAACAAAGTAATCGTTAGCTTGAAAACTTCAAGACAAAATCAGGCATTTTAACCTCCATATGTGCATTAATAGTGTTTAAATTAAAAAGCTCTGCAGCAATAATAAATGCCTTTCATGGCAATTTTGTCATGCTAGATAACAGTACAGTATAGCCATTGCAGAACAAACAAGTATGTCGTTTAATATTTTCATTGCCCCTAACGTCATGTATTTTTGGGAAAAACAAATTAATAATAGTAAGCAGGTATGATCCCTGGAACTAGCATAGCCCAAAATATACTTCAAAGAACAATAGATTTGCCATTCCAGAACAATGCTCCATAAGACTCCTTCCATTCGACAAAGGATCTTTCCTAACTCAGGTATAAAATAACATTAATCATCATTCTTGTAAAGCAAACAATACGGTGAAAAAAATAGAAAGCAGAATCATCATTTCTAAGAATTACAGCATATTTTGAAACCTAAAGAAAGTGAAAACGAACGCAAGAAAATAATCGCCACACACCTGGTTTGTCTGGTTCATCGCGTGTAACAACAGGTTTATCAACAGGCGGACCTAATCGAAGCGATAATAATGAAATAAAGCATAAGCACAGGAAAAGCAAATCACATGAAATGGGTGAAAGCACAACACAGACAAGCTGAGAGGAAATTAAAAAATTAAGGAGAAATAGCTAAACACTGACAATATGTGATGCCACATATGGAAAGGGACCACAAAACGGGACTTATGTACTGAGATACAGGCCTGTGAACATGGTCACCCATCAAAATATCGAAATCGGGTTTAACTGGTATTTGCTACAGGACACCTCCGTCTATCAATCTAGCAAAATAGTTTATGAAAATAGAACATTGGAAGTTTTTTACATTTTCAAACCATCACATGTAAAAGAGTCCACACTGCGACATCACTATTCTGAGGTATCAATCTGAAAATAATACTTTCATAACTAACTGGAGTTATTCATACCACCATGATCAGCAGTATTATGTTGTTTCTACATCTGCAAAGTGAAAGTGTATGTGTCAAATGCAAACGATTTAGAACTTAACTTTAAATGAGTTTTACCAAAAATCTCATCTTCCAGGTCCAGCATGTTGTAAATTCTACCAAAATTGCCATAATATTCCCATTGTACAGCATTATAGGTTACATAATTATTTTCAGAATTTGTTGCTGAATTTTTTCTCCAGAATTTTTTCCTGTCAGCCTGGTGTTCGGAATAAACGAAAAATGATTGATTGATTGATTGATCATGGGGATATGATAACTCCAAAACCTTTTCATATGCGGCATCACATAATTATAATGATCAAGTTATATTCAGTCTGCTCAAGCGATCATCTGGGTGTCACTAAGAAAATAGTAAAACAGTTAAAAAGTACAATAAAGATATGTGAACACAGAAGGTAAATGTTAATTTCGCTGAAAAATTGTTTCAGGAAACCCTAATTCTGAAACATAAAAACGTGACAGAAACAGAAGCCACTGAAGCAGACGACAGAACAACAGAGGGTCAGCCGTGTCTTTTAATAACCAACCTGGAAGACGTATAATCTCTTCAGAACTCTTGCGCCTCCTCTGCTTCTTTTTCTTCTTCAGCGATCCTGAAAATCATTTAGAAAAATCAACTGCTACCCAACCTCATCCATTATCATTATTATTATTATAATAATTATTATTATTATCATTATTATCATTATTATTACAGTGGCGGATCCAGAGGGGGGCGATTGGGGCGATCGCCCCCCCTAAGAGTCCAATAATTAATTTTTTTAATTTGATGATTTTATTGCTATTTGTGTTGTTTTTTAAATTAATTTTAGCCTATATAGTCTCTGCACACACGCACACAGCATTCATTTAAATAATTAAATACGCTAAAATGCAGTTGACCATCCATAATAATTAAATACGCTATTACTCTTTACTGAAAAAACCCAGAATGAAATTCATTCATTCATTCATATCGAACATTTAGATAGCGTCCCTTCAAGAAAACTACTCATATCATAGAAGAGAATTAAGGTCCTAGGAAAGGGGCGAAGCTCCAGAGGGAGGCCGTTCCAGGTCGAAGAACCTATCACCGAGAAAGCGCGGTTCTGCATATTGAAGGTACGGGCAAAAGGGATCAGTAGGAGACCCTGTTCAGATGAGCGGAGGGATCGAGAGCCCCAATAGCACTAAGGACAGGGCAGCAGAGCTCACGAAAATAGGCAGGAGCGAGGCCCAACAGGCAGCGCCAGACTATAGGGCAGCTATCTAAAAGACTAAAACACAATCCACTGAGCTTATCCGTTCTTCTTACTCCCATCTTAGGCGCCTCAGGGCTTTTCGCAGATTTGTTTCCTCCTCTACCTTCACCTCAATTGTCCATGCTTTCATTTGTTCTCGAATTGACTATTGCCATTCTCTCATTGTTGGCTTACCCAAGGTTCGTCTATCTCCTCTTCAGTCCGTTCTGAATGCTGCTGCGAGACTTGTAGCTCGCCTTCCTCGATTCTCTCATATCATTCTCGAAATTTATGGCAAAACAGCTTCCAATTTAAAGTTCTCATTCTCGTGCTCAAATCTCAACTGGGTCTTGCTCCAAAATATTTTTGTCACCAAATTCTCCGCCCCCTCTCTGCCACGTCAAACCGTCCTCTCAGATCCTCTGACCGGCTTGACCTTTACGTTCCCCGTGTTAGGACCACAATGGCTCAATCCCGGTCCTTTGCCTTTATGTGTCCCTCTCTATGGAATGGACTTTCTCCTTCTTTGCACCCTACCATCCTCTCTGGTGACATCTCTGCCTCTTTCTCTCTTTTTAAAACCTCCCTTTTCTCTCGGGAGTACCTCGCACTGGTAGCGCTTGTGAGAGGCTTATGCTGTGAGAAGCGCTTTATAAATGATCAAATACAATACAATCCGCTGCTCATAGGGGAGCCAGTGGAGAACGTCGTGAATGTATCAAGAGACGTGGCCAAATTTGAGTAGGCCTATACGGCCGATAAGGCGGGCAGCACAACACAAGATCAGATCCAAGCACTCCAGTCGACAAGCCGGGAGGCCAGCGTAGAGCGAGCAACAATAAATAATTAAGTCTAGTTGTGACGAAGGCATGGATAAGAGTGAAGGTAGCAGAAGCAGCGAGTAAGCGGGCGACAGTACAGAGCTGGCGCAATTTGAGCCTCGGTCCAATGAACAGTTATGATACATAGGCGTATACAATTTACTGTTTCATGAGTCACAATCGGTAAACATGCTATGGCCATTATTTTACCAGAATTTGGTTCTTTTCAGTGTCAAATTTGTTGAAATTTCTTCAGAAATGTTTGTAAGCCTAAAATAATTCTTCTAACGGTACCGGACAGCTTTGCATCAGCTGAGAGGAGCTTAATTCTGTTCATTAGGCCTACGTATAGTAAAAACATGTTGAAAGACCAAATGGGTCAGGAAAGGTTCACCGGTTTAGCCCTCATGAACGCGAGATCGAGAAATTTAAGTAGATGCGGAGAAAGTGATTGATCACAAAGATTGGAAACAGAAGATTGGAATTTGTTTTGTAACATGTTATAAAGTTGAGAAACTATTAATTTGATAAGTCAGTTCAATTATAGGCCTAGCCTAGTTCCTTTGATCTTGGAAACTATTATAGATTAAACCGTTAATAAAAATGAACTATTAATTCTTCAAACAATAAATTGTCGTAAAGATCCATAATAGGCTACCTAATAGGTAGGCTACTACATTTAGCCTACTTTAGCAGTTGGCATCTATTTGCATAAATCTTGATATAAAATTGTTTATATTTATATTGCGTTTGATATAGGCCCTAATTACTAAATCGCTCTTGGGAATTGGGAACCCACAGAAATCGCCCCCCGTACAGAAAAAGTCTAGATCCGCCCCTGTATTATTATCATTATCATTATTATCATTATTATTATTTGTATTTTTTTCCCAAGGTAAGTTTTTTATTACTATTAATTTTATCAGGTTGACCTTTGACTACTATGATGTATAGCTAATGCAAGCTTGCTATGTTTCTTTTTGCTATGTTCCTTTTGATATTATATGGTATGTTAATACACGAATTGAATTGTTATTTATTGACCTAAGGTAAGTTTATTCTAATTTTTTACTCAAAGTAAAAATAATCCCTTACTCCCTCCGGAAAAAAATTATGTTAGGAGTAAAAAAGTTCATCTCTGAGAAATCAGGCCTCATCTCGGGTTTTACAATCATTCGGAAATGTGCATCTCAATACAATGGTATTGTGGCACTGAACACAGATGGAAAGGCATTGGAAAAGAAAATTATTATTATTATTACTTATTATTATGAATCGACTTGTAAAGCACAAGACAAAGTACCTAAATGCACCGCAAATGCACTTGCTGCAAATCCATATGCAGCCAAAACAATTAAATAAGAATTAGTCATTCTCCCTACCAGGTACTTCAGAAACATTTTACACTTATTGGCTGATTAATTTATGTTAGCTAAAAAGTAAGAAACCAAACTAAAAGTAATGAAGAATAAATAAGTTTGGTTACCATCAGCGTCAAATTCAATTTCACCAAAGACAAGAGATATTTCTTCTTTTGCGGCTGCCACGCTGGATGGAGAATGAACTGCGTTCCTGAGAATATCTTTGCCGAACAATGCTCGAACTCTAAAAAAATTCAAAACGTGCATCAGCCATGCTAGTTGGTACCATGTGGCTATTCCAAAAATCACAGTATCATCAGCCAAACCAACCAAAAAGAATAGTTTGTATTGTATTTATTAATTTATATAGCGCTCAAAGATGGCCATGCAGTAGCATTCCCAGTGTGAGAACCCCTAGAGAAGAAGGTTTTGAAGAGGGAGAACGCTGTATGTAGGAAGAGACCCAAAAGAATGGTAACACGCAGAGAGGAGGGAAGGGCATTCCATAAGGAGGGCCCAATGGTGACAAAAGATCTAGTTTGGGCTATAGTGGTCGTAACTCGTGGAACAAAGCCTGTCCAAGGAGTGGAGAGGTCGATGAGAAGGGTTTAATGTAACACAGAATGCAGCAATTCAAATGGCTCATCTACGTTATCACTGCTCTTAGAAATACTCTTACTCAAGCAGCTGTTAATTCAATGTGAATTAATTTTTTTAAATGAGATCATTGCTTTACACTGAGTACTGCTTAGCAGCCAAAACGTGCAG
The DNA here is from genome assembly GCA_020284085.1 of Aporrectodea caliginosa. NCBI lineage: Eukaryota > Metazoa > Annelida > Clitellata > Crassiclitellata > Lumbricidae > Aporrectodea > Aporrectodea caliginosa. Next base: position 25,164 of record JACEVL010001545.1, read on the forward strand.
CTTTTAATAACAATAAGAAAACATCATTTTAATTTTCGGTACTGGCTTTTACAAGCATGGAAACAGTTCTGTGGCTTACTAATGGTCCAAGTAGGTTTCCAGCACCTACCACATAATAAGAAAGTGTCTACATACAAGTGGTACAGAGATTTGCAACTGAAAGTCATATAAATGACTTCCAGGTGCAAAGCTTATTTACAACTGGTGCCTCTGCAAGACAAATGCTGTGTAGAACTTTTAACAGTGTGTCTGCGTACAATGTGCAATGTATGTATGCATATATGTACAACATTGTACATACATATGAAGACACTGAATATAGCGCCTCTAAATACCTCTAAAATGCACTACACACAGGTAAAACTGTATATTAGCATTTCAAATATCCTCAAAAGGTGAAAGAGAGATAAATTTCTGAATTGGGTATAGATGTTATGCAGCGAAACTCACGAATTTGGTGCTTCGACCCTGGCAACTTCTGGGTCTGTTGGACCAGCCAAGGCTCGCCAATCAGCCACAGCATTTGGTTTCGAAAGGATTAAGAATGTAGTTGCACCTCTGAAAGATATCATGTATAAACCTTACAAGAATGATCATGAATTAAAGCTTATAAGAAAGTACAGAATAACAAAACATCAAACCTCTGCCGCATGATTTGGATAAATAGTTAATTGGCAAGTTCTGTAGCACCAGTGTCTAAAGCAAGCAATTGTAATAACTGAATGCACACCAAATCCTAGCTGTGATGGGGTCAATAGAATTCAGCCCATTAAGACGAGTCAGTCTGCGGTGGATAAGCCAGCTGAAAGAGGCTAAGCTAAACTTAAACCGTAAAGTGATAATTGAATAGTCCGGTTAAACAACACTGGTTCTTTCTTTTAGTAGCAGTTAATTATAATCCTGATATTTCTACAAAACCCAAAGAATGATTAGTATAAAGTGGACTCGTTTCAGCATTCCCGGTTTATATACAATTTGTTTTAAAACA